>JAVJIF010005572.1:0-108145 GCA_038442645.1 Agave tequilana
AAACTTAGTTGCTAAATTTACATCATGACTCTATCATAGCAAAATTTAGCAAGGTGGCCCTTACTCCACAATGTGTACAAGTGTACACATGAGCATACAAGTGGGATGGATGTGACCGTGAGGAGCATGTGTATGCCGTGTATGGTGTGCATGCAAAGATGAAACTTTTTCTTTTGTAACAAAGATTCCAAACGTGTATGGTTCTTGGCACAAATGGCTCAAAATGGAGCCCAATAATCCATATTCTTCTTATCAATTTTATAATCATTTTTAATTAAAGAAGAAGTGTGACATGCAATAATAAGCTTGGTGAAGCTACATTGCATGGCAAACATGTGAATCTATATCAATTTTCAAAGATTCTTTTTTTCTTAAACAAATTTCTAATCCTTTGAAATTGAAGCAATTTTATTTTCAAATAATCATTCTTTTTTACGACAAAATCAACTTTTGAAGACAGTTTTCTTTTTCTTCAAAATTATTTCACATCATTTATTTTTCAAAATTTCATTTTCTTTAGGACAAGATCTAGTCTAGATTTCAATGAATCCCTTTCATTAGAAATCTCCACTTTCTCTTGCAAAATCAAGTCTAGTTTTGAAAGCAAATCTTTATTTTCATTATAAGTCCTAGACTTTTCTTTTTCAAAAGATTATATTTTTCAAGCAACTTTTCAAACATGGAAAGTTCTTCATTTAAAGCATTTGGATCAACATAATCATTACATGAAGAATTATCATCATTACATCTAATTGAGATTCCGAATATACTTCAAGGGAGTCATTCCCTTGGACCAATGTAGCATTGTTTCTCGGATTCTCACTAGATTCATCCTCCGTTTAGATTGGCAATTGAAGCTTAGAGGTGGTCAACGTGTTCCACACTGCAAAGGCGGAATCACAGTTAGAAACAAGCATAAGATATTCTTTATTAAGCGTGCTTCTAAGTGCCTTAAGGGCTTGTGCATTGGCCTCTATATGCTTGCTATCATTAGAGTAGGATATCTTGGTATAGCAAGGTAAACATGCAAGCTTAGGGTTTTCAAATATATGGACATCCTAAATTTTCACATATCATGTTGGAGACATCAAACATGAGAGTGACAGCAATCCATGAGTGTGTTGCAAACATATAAGTGCAAAATGCAATTGACAGATTAGCAACCAAGATCACACTCCAAGGTGGTTAAACCAAATATCAGGAGCGTAGCTCTGATACCATTGAAAGTACACCTAAGGGGGGTGAATAGGATACCGCTAATCTAATGAACTAAATGTGAAAATTAAAAAATATTGCAACTAAACTTAGTGCAACCAATGAGTGTAGCCGAATTCCCGTGAAGGGCTCTGGACTAACTCCTCTTGATTCCTCTGAATAAGAGTTGAGGCGCTATATGAAGCTCTCGTGGTTAAGCACAAGTGAGGCACACACAAACAAACCAAGCATATAATAATGATATGACAATATGAAAGATGCAAGGCACAAATAAAGAGAGAGAGTGTAGAGTCAAATAGATCAAACGCAAATAACAAGATGTGTTTCGAGGTTCGAGCACCGAGCTCTACGTCCCTGCCTTCGTCGAGAAGGATTTCCAATCCACTAACTTGTCACCTAGGACTCCCACACAGGGAACCTCCACCGAGGATTTTGGAAAAATACAACCGGAGTACCGAACTCCTCTCTCAACCAATACAACCTCCACCAAGGCAACACAAACACCACCTCACACCAGAGGGGTAGGCCCTTAGCAAACAACCACAATCCACCTCTTCACCGAGAGGGATACAAATCCAAACTCTACCTCTCACTAGAGAGTACACCACAATCTCAACCTCTACCAAAGAGGGAGCTAACCACAATCTAAATAACCTCTACCGAAGAGGGATATCACAAATGAAAGGGTTTACAACTTGGTAGTATATCTCAACCACAAACCCTTCTTTTCCCACAAATAAAGATCCTATAGATAGGATAGAATGATATAGCTCAAGTGTGGAAACCAAGAGTTTGGAAACAAAAACGCAAGAAAAGTATTTGGGAAAACAACTTGTAGTTGATAGAAATGAAGAACTAAGCAAATATCCCAAATCAAATTTTCTTTGATTTTTCCAAGCCCTAAAAACAAATGAAGATGAAAACTTTTTGGCACCAAAACACTTTTGAAACTTGTATAAACACTTGTAGATAGGAGAATTTTTGGCTCTTGAACTCTTTTTCAAATCCCATACAAATGGGGTATTTAAGGCCCAATCAAAAACTAGCCGTTAGGCTGAAATGTCAGCCTTGGTGGCTGGCGGTCGACCGGCCCGTCGACCGCCAACGGTAAATTTTGACCGTTGGAGGCTAGTGGTCGACCGCCCGTCGACCGTCCCAATCCAGAGAGCAAATGCTCTCTGGCCAGTCGACCACTCACGCCTTACGACGTCACCTTGGTCGACCGTTGGTCGCCCCCCCCAGAGTGGGTACTTGCAGTCGGTCGACCGGCCCAAGTAGCTGGCCAAGCGTGCACGTTTTTTGTGCACGTCAGCCGACCGGTCTGGTCGACCGCCAGAGCCTGGCAGAAGGCTGTTTGGGACAGAAAACTTAGGTTTTAATTATTCTAAAAAATCCCATAAAATCCTTAAAGATCCACAAAAATAGTTTTATCATAATACATTGATATACAAACCTGTGTGAAAAATTTCAAAACAAATTTCAAGCATTTTGAACCATTTTTGTGTTATGTAAATTTCGCCGAAACCAAAACCCGTATTTTCCAAAACTTGGATTTTTGAATTGAAAATACGTTTTGTCCAAAATCATCCAAATACAAAAACATGATACTTAAATACTTTGAATCATGTTGTATATGGATATTATCCAATATACATGAAGTAGATATATATTAATGTTTTTGACTTTAATTACAAAAATATGTTTTGTTAAAACACAAAACTCCAAACTCATGAATAGGCATATCAAAATAAGTTTGCCTAAGATATGAAGCATGCATGTATATAGAACATATCTAATTTACATTTAAACAATGTAAACTTGTTTTGAACCTATCTATTCATGAAAATCATACCGGTTAAACCAAAAACCGAAAACCAAAACCAACAATGAAACGTGTGTGTGTTGTGAACTTGAGCATATCACACTATGTAGTCTTTACAAATGGATCTAAAACATAAACTAAATTAGGTACCGAGGTCTTCTTGACGAACTCCGTCTTCAAGCCGACTCGATCCAAACTGTGATCCACCGAGCTTGACTCCAACGAGTGCTATATATGATCTTGTCGCTCGGGCTCTTAAATCACCATGTGAGAAGCTCTAAAAACCCTTTGTTGAAGCTAATCACTACTAATTCTTGGTTAAGGATCTGAACTAAATATCACAAGATTATTAGTAAACATAATTATATGAGTTAATCATCATCAAAACTAGAGTGGAAGGCCTCTGGGCCATAGATATTAGACCCTAGTACTTGATATATGACACACTTGTCACCTGATCCTGACCCCCGTATATTACACATGTTAACCCTTACTTGCTACAAATACATTGACTTGACATCGTGACCCATGACCGGACACTACCACCCCAGATACCCGTATTATATGACATATTCATGACTATCACTTTTATGGGGAGTTGACATGGTTATTATATTATTACGAGACATTTGGTACTCCTGAACTCCTGTACTCCTGAACCTCCTATAACTTGAACCCCTGAAATAGGGAAGCTCCTGACATTACTCCTGATATTATACTCCTGTGGACTCGCGTAATAGGATAACTATGGATATTGTACTTTTGTGAATACCCTGTGGACTTTATTATTTGACACTTTGTTATATTTAAACACTTACACCGGGATGGGGGAATTTGATGGGTATCGATATAGTTTCTATGTTTATGGTGGCAACACATATGTTATACAACTATTCCTATTGGATTTGACCTGGAGACCACCAGGCATTTTCGGGGGGTGTACTGGCACCCCTACCCCCTTTCCTGCCTGCCGGGTGTGCTATATGAAAGATCACCTAGAGGGGGGTGAATAGGTGATTATGCTAATCTAATGAACTCAATGCGAAATTTAAAAACTTAATGCAATACACTCAAGTGCAATCAACAGTGATGCACACACAACCAAGCCAAGCAATATGAATGCACAATATGAATAGTTTCAAGGCACAAAGTAAAGAGAGAGATAGAGAGAGAGTCAATGGATCAGCGCAAACAACAAGATATGTTACAAGGTTCGAGCACCCAGCTCTACATCCCCGCCTTCGACACACGAAGGATTTCTAATCCACTAGCTAGTCCACAAAGAACTCTCACAAGGAGTACCCAACTCCTCTCTTTACAACAACACCTCCTCCTTGAGGTAAGCTCCAATCCAACAAACAATCACCTCACAACCCGAGGGATTAGCACAAAGCAAACACAAGGATCACCTCACAACTTGAGGGATACAACCCAAGGCACAAAGTCAAACAAAGATTGGGTTTTTAACTTGGTGGTCTAAATAACAACCACAAACAATTTCTTTCTCCCACACAAAGATCCTATAGAATAAGAAAGTAGATGTTGCTCAAGTGTGGAGAAAACCAATAGAATGGAAATCAAAATCACAAAGAAAATCCTTGAGAAAAAATGAAACCAAGATAAGAAGATGAACAAAACTCTTTTTCTCAAAAACCCTTTTCTTTGAATTTCCAAACCTAGAAAAACTCAAATAGATTGTTCAATTTGAATCCAAAAACTTCTTTTGATTGCTGTGAAAACACCAGAGAGTAAGGAAAAATTCACACAAAAAATCTTAGAGAAAAACTCTTTCCAATGGGGTATTTATAGGCAAATCTAGAAACTAGTCGTTGACAGCAGATTTTGCCAAATAGCCCTGCCGGTCGACCGCCGGTCGACCGTCCAACGGTCAAATTCTGCCCGTTGGCAGCTACCGGTCGACCGTCCCGGTCGACCCAAACAAACAGAGAGCTCTGCTCTCTGACCCGGTAGACCCGGACGGTCGACCGTCCAATGTCTGCCAAACGTACAAATCTGTGCACGTCGGTCGACCGACCCGGTCGACCGACTTCAGCCAAGTCGACTTGGTCAGAAGACTAGTCGACTGGTGAAGCCTGGAACAGAAAACTGGATTAGAAACATGTTTAAAAATTCTTTTATCTTTTTTAAAAATCACCAAAAATAGTTTTATCATTTTGCATTGATATATAAACATGTGGTAAAAGTTTAGCTCAAATATCAATCAATATGAACTATTTTTGTGTCTTATCATTTTTACCAAAAACCAAAAACTGTATTTTCTAAAACTTGAATTTTGAATAGAAAATACGTTTTGTCAAAACTCTTCCAAATACAAAAACATGATATTTAAACACTTTGAAATAAGATGCATATGGATAGAAATCCAATATACATGAAAAAATATATATCCATGTTTTTGTCATAATTCCAAAATATGTTTTGTCAAAAATACCAAAACATAAACACATGAAAAAGTAAGTCAAAACTAAGTTTGTCTGGGAAATTAAGCATGCATGTATGTAGAACAAATCTAACATACATTAAACCATATAAATTTGTTTTGAATCTATCTATTCATGAAACAAAGATCGGTTAAACCTAAAACGGAAAACTGAAATCCAATATTCAAAACATAAAACGTGTGTGTTGTGAACTTGAGCATATCATACTATTCTAATCTTTACAATTTGGATCTAAACACAAAACTAAACTATGGTACCGAAGTCTTCTTGTAGAGCGCAAACTCCAAGCCGACTCGATCCAAAACTCCTTGATCCACCGAGCAGTTCTATATATGATCTTTGACGCTCGGGCTCTTGAATCAACATGTGAAAGCTTCCAAGTCATCTTGTAGAAGCTAATCACCAACTAATAACTTGATTAATGATCTGAAACTAAAATCACAAGATTATTAGTACACATAACTATATGAGTTAATCATCATCAAACTAGAGTGGAAGGCCTCTGGGCTAACAATCTCCCCTTTTTTGATGATGACAAAACTCATGGAGTTATATATGCATGGATTAAAGTTAAGCTTCAAAGAAGCTCCCCCTTAACTCATGCATAAACAAATAAACAATAAATAATATGCAATAAGGCTCTTAAACATGAATGCATATCAATGCATAAACAATAAAGGGTTCTAGATACAATGAAATGTTTAAACAAAACATGCTCTAGATACCAATTACAAAACATCCAATTACAAAACATGCTTTAGATATCAATTAAAATTAAACTAAATTGAACTTTAATATATGTAAAAACATAACATGCACAAAACTCAAATTCTTCTCCCCCTTTTTGTCAATCATCAACAAAGGGGTACAAACCAAACAAAACAAAATCTTCTCTCTTTTTTAATACAAAGAGTCAATCTTCAATAAGGGGTAAAAACAAAACCAAATCAATAAATTTTTCTTCCCCTTTGTTCGAAACAACGAATCAATAAAATAATATTTTTCCCTTTTTTTGTCTAAAACAAAAATAAGACCAATTAGGGGTGACAATCAATTAAGGTACCAATTGAAAATATGTCAAAGAATAGCATCTTGATACCAATTGAAAGGAAACAAACAAAAATATTGATATCAATTTAAAACAAAACACATGACAAATCTTGATACCAATTGAAATTAAACATAATAAATTTTGAATGTCTAAACCAAAATTTTGATACCAATTGTAAATATTTTCATTTTGAACATATGATACTAATTTGAATTTTCAATCATAAAGTAAGGGAGTGGGAATCAAATACCAATTGAAAGACAAATCAAATTTCTCCCCCTTTATGAAATACAAACTAAATAATGTTCACTTTTAATTTAACAAGCCTATGCATTGTTAAAAAAAATTGAAACAAACATATATTGTATGAAAATAGATACCAATGGAAATTGATATTCTTGAAATAGAAAGCATACATACATACAAAATATATGAGTATACAAGAAATGTCAAGATTGATACCAATTGAAAGAATTCAATGATATCAATTGAAATAACAATAAGATCAAATGTATATCTCATATTATCATACCTCCCAATCATGGTCAAGTTTTAAATGATTTTCATTTTAAAGGCATACATGAACATGATCTCCCATCCATCCTCCCATAGAAGGTAGGAGTTTTCAAAAATAGATTTGAAAATGTAGTATGTTTGAAAATCTCTACCATAATGAAGAATACGAACTAGTTATAGGAAAAACTTTTAAAACTAGTACGAAATCCTTCAAGCAAGGAATAAAATAAAATTATTTTTTATGAAACACATGTAAATCACATGATCACTAAACACTCAAAGTCCATAAAGTTCATATCAAATTCTCATGAAAACAAATCATGAGTAAACTAATAAAGTAAGTGTACAAGTATAATGTGACACATATCAACATGAAAATATTCAATTAGGCTCATATGAAATTCCTTGAAGACATGAAATTCATCTAAGATGTGAAATCACCAATTGAAGTCATGAAATTCATTATAAATGTGAAATCACCTAGCAAACATGAAATTTATCCAAACGATTTAAACTTCAAGGCATATGTATGTCATGTACAAACTAAAGTATACATACATATCCTAAACATAATGAGTCCACAAAAGTATATGCATGAAGGCATGTGGCTCAAGGATGTATATGTATAAATGATAGTTTGGACAATATGGACATATACATGAAATGAAAACTCATACACATAACACAATCCAAAAATAGGAATACAAGTTTAAAATGCATGAATCATCAAAACTAGGCTATACTAGCACATTTAATGGGTACAAATTAGGATCCAAGCACAAACATATATAAAGATTTATTTGTATCTCACTACATGTGCAGTATAAATTCTAGTCTTAATGAAAACTAACATCTAAACAAGTAATCAAATCATTAAGCATAAAACGGGAATCATAACCCAACATGATAAACATAATAATCAAAACATGAATTATTAAGACAAAAAGTCATAGTCAACCATATGATTAGCATGACAAAGACATGTGCATTAGAACTATGATTAACATGATAGCTAAAACATAAAGAGACACAAAATATGGGTCCATACTAAACATGGGTGTCTCAACAACTAATCATGTAAAGCATAAGTCTAATAAACATGGCAAACATCATACTAATCATGAAACTAAAAAACATGATTCAACAAAATCATAAACATCCAAATGGTCATAATGCATATGCATGTGCATTAGATCTAGGGCATACATGTTAGTTTAAACAAGGTGAGAACACTAAATAAATCCATATAAAACATGGGTGCTCAAGTAACTAAACATGTATAGCACTATTCTAATAAGTATGGCATAAGCATAATGAACAATAACCATGGCATGCTATAAATAGATGAACATGAAAAGCATGCAAATAAAAATGGGAGTTAGAGAATGATACCAAAACTCATGAAGGTGCATCTCTAGTTCTCCAATCACGGTGGTCCTCCTACCAAATCCCTTGAGAGTGAAGTATCCAAATGGTTCTCTTTTAAGCTTAGAATGCATCCACTTCAAGGCACCAATACTCTCACGTGATGCGAGAGCTCCCACCTACATCAAAAAACATAGAGATGATTGGTACCCATTTTCTTTGGGTCCATAGGGGTTAGTTTCTTTTCTCACCCAAACAAAATTAGTTGCTAAATTTTCATGATAAACACGATCATACCAAAATCTAGCAAGGTGACCTTTTCGGCCACAATGTGTACATGTGTACACATGAGCATACGTGTAATGGTGGTGACCGTGGGAAGCATGTGTATGCCGTGTAGAGTGTGCATGCAAAGATGGACCTTGTTTCTTGCGAACCAAGGTTTCCAAACGTGAATGATTCAATGTGCATTGGCTCAAAGTGGAGCCCAAACATTCAACACTTTTCTTCAAAACATTAATATCATTTTCAATAGTGGAAGATAAAGTGGAGCATGTAATAGGTGTGCAAGAAGAAGAAGAAGCTATACTAGCATGGCACACATGAGAATCAATATCAATTTTTAAAGATTCATTTTTCTTTAAAACTAAATCCAATTCTTTTGTAATAGAATCAATTTTATTTTTCAAAACAAGGTTATCTTTTAAACAAAATCCAATTTAGAAGATAAAACCTCATTGTTTTTCACAACATCATTACAATCATTTTTGTTTTTCAAAATCTCAATCTCATCAAGGGCAAGGTCTAGTTGAGATCTTAGTGAGTCATATTCACTAGTGATCTCTTCCTTCTCTTGCAAAATTGATTCAAAATTAGAACACAAATCCTTTAGTTCATTTTTCAAAACAAGGTTGTCCTCTTTCAAAAGATTGTGTTTTTTTCAATAAATTTTCAAGTTTTTGAGCAAGTTCCAAATTTAAAGTTTGAACTTCAAAACAACCATGGCAATAGGAACTAGAGCTATTATCTAATTGAGAATCCGATTGTACCTCAAGGGAGTTATTCCCTTGGACCATGAGGCAACGCTCTTCGGACTTTTCTCTCATAGATCTCCTCATCTTGTTGATAATCCTTGGAAGCTCCGGAGACGTCATATAGCTCCAAACTGCAAAAGCCGAGTCATAACGATCAAACACCGATAAAAGATGTTCACTAAGAGATGCTCTAAGTGCTAATGCATTAGCCTTTTTATGCTTGCTACTATTAGGGAATGATTTCATAGTGGAGGCTAGATAAACTAGATGTCCTAATCTTTTCAAATGGTTACTCATATTGGCCTTCCAAGCATCAAGTCTAATATGGTCAAACATAGGAGGGCTATCCATGAGTGCAAACTAAATGAGTGCAAATTAACATGCAAATGAAGATTAGCAAACCAAGATCTCACTCCTAGGTGGTTAAACCTAAATATCAGAAGCACTAGCTCTGATACCAATTGAAAGATCACCTAGAGGGGGGGCGAATAGGTGATTATGCTAATCTAATGAACTCAATGCGGAATTTAAAAACTTAATGCAATACACTCAAGTGCAATCAACAAGTGATGCACACACAACCAAGCCAAGCAATATGAATGCACAATATGAATAATTACAAGGCACAAAGTAAAGAGAGAGATAGAGAGAGAGAGAGTCAATGGATCAAGTGCAAACAACAAGATATGTTACGAGGTTCGAGCACCCAGCTCTACATCCCCGCCTTCGACACACGAAGGATTTCTAATCCACTAGCTAGTCCACAAAGAACTCTCACAAGGAGTACGCAACTCCTCTCTTTACAACAACAATCTCCTCCTTGAGGCAAGCTCCAATCCAACAAACATTCACCTCACAACCCGAGGGATTAGCACAAAACAAACACAGGATCACCTCACAACTTGAGGGATACAACCCAAGGCACAAAGCCAAACAAAGATTGGGTTTTTAACTTGGTGGTCTAAACAACAACCACAAACAATTTCTTTCTCCACACAAAGATCCTATAGAATAAGAAAGTAGATGTTGCTCAAGTGTGGAGAAAACTAATGGAATGGAAATCAAATCACAAAGAAAATCCTTGGGAAAAATGAGACCAAGATAAGAAGATGAATCAAAACTCTTTTTCCTAAAACCCTTTTCTTTGAATTTCCAAACCCTAGCAAAAACTCAAATAGATTGTTCAATTTGAATCCAAAACTTCTTTTGATTGCTGTGAAAACACCAGAGAGTAAGGAAAAATTCGCACAAAAAATCTTAGAGAAAAACTCTTTCCAATGGGGTATTTATAGGCAAATCTGAAAACTAACCGTTGGCAGCAGATTTTGCCAAAATAGCCCTGCCGGTCGATCGGTTGGTCGACCGTCCAACGGTCAAATTCTGCCCGTTGGCAGCTACCGGTCGACCGTCCCGGTCGACCCAAACAAACAGAGAGCTCTGCTCTCTGACCCGGTCGACCCGGACGGTTCGACCGTCCAATGTCTGCCAAACGTGCACAAATCTGTGCACGTCGGTCGACCGACCCGGTCGACCGACTTCAGCCAAGTCGACTTGGTCAGAAGACTAGTCGACTGGTGAAGCCTGGAACAGAAAATTGGATTAGAAACATGTTAAAAATTCTTTTATCTTTTCTAAAAATCACCAAAAATAGTTTTATCATTTTGCATTGATATATAAACATGTGGTAAAAAGTTTAGCTCAAATATCAATCATATAACTATTTTTGTGTCTTATCATTTTTACCAAAAATCAAAAACTGTATTTTCTAAAACTTGGATTTTGAATAGAAAATAAGTTTTGTCCAAAACTCTTCCAAATACAAAAACATGATATTTAAACACTTTGAAGCAAGATGCATATGGATAGAAATTCAATATACATGAAACAAATATATTTCCATGTTTTTGTCAATAATTCTAAATATGTTTTGTCAAAAATACCAAAACATAAAACACATGAATAAGTAAGTCAAAACTAAGTTTGTCTGGGAATTAAGCATGCATGTATGTAGAACAAATCTAACATACATTAAACCATATAAACTTGTTTTGAATCTATCTATTCATGAAACCAAGATCGGTTAAACCTAAAACGGAAAAACCGAAATCCAATATTCAAAACATAAAACGTGTGTGTTGTGAACTTGAGCATATCATGCTATTCTAATCTTTACAATTTGGATCTAAATACAAAACTAAACTATGGTATCGAAGTCTTCTTGTAGAGCGCAAACTCCAAGCCGACTCGATCCAAAACTCCTTGATCCATCGAGCAAGTGCTATATATGATCTTTGACGCTCGGGCTCTTGAATCAACATGTGAAAGCTTCCAAGTCATCTTGTTGAAGCTAATCACCAACTAATAACTTGATTAATGATCTGAAACTAAAATCACAAGATTATTAGTACACATAACTACATGAGTTAATCATCATCAAAATTAGAGTGGAAGGCCTCTGGGCCAACACTATAATCCCCTAGGTATATCCCTGTGGGAATGGTGACACTCTATTCCTATTCGGGCGTATACTAAGACCTTCGGGCATATAGTAAGTCCCGGTGCCTAGCGGTACATTCTGGCTCAATACCGATACTCCTGGACCGTTGTTCTGGGCATGCATAGGACCCATTCTAAATATGGTTCATCGTTCCCCATCAATTTTCAATAACCAATCTCGCTAGACTTGTATGCGGAAGTATATGGCACCGGTCATATACTGAAACATACAAATTGAATGAGTCTTAATAATAAGTTGATAATTGACTTCATGCTATATAAATTTTAGTGTCATTTTCATACTTGCTATTTATTATAGTTATTCCATGCTTGCTGAATTGATTACATGACATTTGACCTGCTACACTTGCTTTTATTTCATGCCACATAAATTCTAATGTTATTTCCATATTTCACTATTTATTGTGGTCATTTCATGCTTATTGATTTGGGTACATTATACTTGACATGATGTACTTGCTATTATTTGTACTTACCATTTGGGTTCTTCTTGCACTCGCTGGGTTACCCACTAACAACCCTGAATTTGCATGTCTAGATTTAGCAGCTTGGACCGAGGTGGACCCTTTAGCGGAGAACTAGGCCTACTTCTAGGAGCAGGGAGATCAGCCGTAGTTCCATCCCGTCTTCCCCGCTCGCGAGATTCCCTCTCTAGCTCGTGAGTATTTATCTTTTGTATCATGTTCAGTCTACTTTTATACTACCTAGTGATGTAATATTATGTCACAATCTGTGATGACTAAGTACTTGTACTATTTTGTGATGGAATGTATAACATCAAGTATTTTTTGCACTCTGATTCCTATATTGTGTTGTATTGATACTTAGCGTACATACGTAATAGTACCATCGCCCTGCGTATGTACACCGCAGTGGCAACCCCGTACCCGCCGGATCGGGGCGCCACATTCTCCAACATCGATGATGGCCCCGAGATAACAAGCCACCAGAGGTGCATCATCCAAAGTAAAGTAATCGAAGTTGTTGAGGGCATATTCCCTCTGCCAACTGCCGATCAACCGTGCACCACCGCAGACTCAAGCTCCTCATTGCAACAGGAGCCTATCACTGATGTTTAATACCTGCAATAATATGAAGATCAGTTTCTTTAAATGCTCTATGAGATGAATGAGAAGATAAAGAAACAACAGGCACAATCATATCGCGATGAGAATAGATGGCTCTTGACTGCGAGAATATCCTTTAGGAGCAAGAGAGATTGAGATTGATCAACCAATAACTTTTGGCCCAAGTCGCAATCCTTTAAAACAATCTAATATAACAGAAGGGCAATCTTGAGATAGCAGGTCTCCCAACCTCTGCACTCTCGACGAACTGATCTAGAAGTGAATCATAGAGGCTAGACTGTTGGAGCACCCTACTCCAATTGCCAAGATCCACTAGTCTCTCTTCTCTAAAAGAGATCCAAGAGTGTGAGTTTCCGAAGAAATTCTCCACTCCAACATTCGACTACTACTCTGGAGTAAGTGACCTGGAATAGGACATCTGTCACTTTTCGAGACAAGATGGTGGTCCATTCTCGCAACGATTTTGTCTTGCGCCTTACCATTCCTCCCCAGCCTAAAAGGTGTGACCTCAAACTGGTCTACTTGCTGCCACCCTATTCACTTCACAACTCCTCTGAGGAGAGTGAAGTGCTCCTTACCCAATATGCCTCCTGCCAAGAGCTATGTGGAATAGCCACCACCTCCTATCTGTCAGAATGAGGCATGAGACAGCCTCAAGTTGTACCTCAATTTCTTTCAGAATCAACTCTCCAAAATCTTTAACTGTGGGGAGAAAGTTACAGCCCTCGCATTCATCAGAGGGTTACAAGTTGCTCATCCCCTATACAAGCATTTCCTGAAGCACAATGTCACTAAGATGAGCGAGATTCTTAACCGTGCTCTGCCCTACATCTAACTCAATGAGGCGATGAAGACTTCCTCCGACCACCCTGCAAAGCCAAGCGACGGTAGAGGAAAGTCGAAGTTTCCTCGCGAAGCTCTCAATCACCCTCTAGATAAGCACCGGGGAAGCCTGAGGCAGTTACTCTCGATCACCTTCCCTAGTTAACTCAGAGATAGCATATCGATGGAATGCTTCACTCCATTGAAGTTCCTCATCGATGAAGTCTACAACACAATCAAAGATCAACCATGGGTCAGACGCCCAAGATCGTTCCAACACAATCTTTCGCTCTTCGGGTCGGAGGAGTACTGCTCCTTTCACGAGAGTAAGGGATACCAGACCATCTACTGTTAAGCCCTCCAGAAGTACTTGGAAGAGCTCATAAAACAAGGCTTTCTTAAAGAATATATCCTCACTTTGGAAGCTGCGTCATGACATCTGAACATCTAACCTCCACGGAAGCAGCACATGATCATGTAATACAAGGCGATCGACTGACTCTCCAAACCACTTATATGGGATGTATTTCCTTCCAATTTTAATCCATGTATTGTTCTATTCTCCTAACCGTACATCCCTCCATTGCAGTACTCACATCTGTAACATACAATTGTACTCTCGCCTCGAAGATGGAGACAACCCACTCGAAGGCAGCAATGAGACTGCTCCACAACATACAATCATCCACTCACTCTGAAGATGGTGATAACCCACTCTGAGGCAGCAACGAGATTATTCCACAACATACAACCATCCTCAAAGATGGAGACAACCCACTCGAAGGCAGCAACGTGATTGCTCCACGATATATAATCATCTACTCGCCCTGAAAATGGCGACAGCCCACTCGGAGGCAGTAATATGATTGCTCTACAACATACATCCATCCATCCATATGCCCCGCAAATGGGATTTTTCCCACTCAGAGGCGGTAATCGTACTTCTCCCTACTAGGATTTTCCCCGCTTGGAGAAGTGTCTGTACGTTTCACTGCTGGGATTTCTCCCACTCAGAGACGACAACGCAGACATGCCTACGGACTTTTCTTAATCCTCCTACATGAGTCAAAACCCTCCATTATGGGATTTCCCCCACTTTACTGCAGGGATTTTCCCCTCTCAGAGCCGCCATTTGATGTTCTGCTGCTGGGATTTTTCTCACTCGGAACATAAACACTAGCCTATGGGCTCTTCTCGTCTGAACCTACAGGCAGATAAATACATCCATCTATCCATATTTTGCAATGGGATTTCACCACTCGGGAGACAGTTCCGATGTGGGATGTCTCACACACGGAGGATAACTCCGATGTTGGGCTTGCTCCCTGATTGGTAGTGAAAAGTGCATTTTTATCATCATATTTACCGTCACATTTTCATATTTATTTATATAATTCTGCACATTTATTAATATTTTGTGATTTATTGTGTGCAGGCCTCGAAATAATAAAAAGAAAGAATTAAAGCTTAATGAAGCCCAAAAGCCCACATTTGAAGCCCAGGTGTAAAAGTGCAAATATCAGATTGTCAAAGTGCAATTATGCAAGGGCTAAAGTTGCAATTATCAAAGATGAGGGAAGGATAGACTTTTACCCAACCCTAAACACTTGCAGGATGAGGATAAAAGCCTAAAATTCGTGGATAGAAAATTTGGGATAATTGAGATCAAGGTAACTTGAGTTCTAAGTTATCTCGAAATCCCAATATGGAGAGCCAGGATCACACTTTCAGAAGCAAAAGCCCACGTGGACGGACCAGGAGAAGCCACGCGCCAAAGCGCGTGGCAATCTGCCACCAGACTGCCGCGAAAACGCGGCAAAAGCCGCGATTCCGCGGCAAAGTAGATGAGTTCAAATCCCAATTTTTGTGGGCAACTTTATCCAGGACTCCTCGGCCTTCTGCACCTATAAATAGCTCCTGCAGTGCAACGTACAGAGCGTCCAGCGTCCAGAAAAGAGCAAAGGGCCAAAATTAGGGTTTCTTCTAGGTTTTCTTTTATAAATTAGGGTTTCTTTTCTTTTTATTTTCAAGAGAGAGAGGATTATATTGAGCGTGACACCGATGTATCTTCTTTTCTCTGCCATTGATTAAAGCAATAAAGGTAATTACTTCTCTTTTTGTTCTTTATTCTTATGTGTTATTTTTATTTTGTTTTTCTTTTCTTTTTCTCTGTGATCTTGTGGTTGTTGATGAACATGCAAGTGGATTCCATAAGCACGTATAACTAAGCTCTGTGAGAACCAGCGATAGTTCATGAAGACGTCTCCTCCAAGCTACGCATCACTTCGTACTTGAGTATGCTTGACGATATAATGTGCACAGGGATTGAGATCGATCTTATGATCTATTCGTGGAACGCCTCCTAAGTAAGGTAGAACATGTAAGGTTTTCACGTTCTTTCTTCAACCAATCTCAAGTAAGTTTTCTTTTCTTTTTGTTTCTTTTCTTTTCTTTTTTGTAGATTAAATCCACATCTTCCACAATTCTTTTCTTCCATCCATTGTAAATACCACCCATTGTAAATACCACCATTTAACTAATAAAATAAAAGCTTTAGAGTATAACTTGCTTAACGCTTCCATCGCAGTCCCTCCTTGAGGATCACGACCCGCATAGCCCTGCTACCGCGGATTAGAACTGATTCCTCGCACGATCTATTCTTAAATCTAAAATACCATCTTTTGTGTGCAGGAAAAATCAGTCAACACTCCCATGTTGGAGGTACTGGATCGTTACTCTGAGTAGGGACCCCTATCTAGAAGACACCTCCAATCTGTCAATTGGTTGTACCCCTACTTCAGGCCACTTTTATGAAGGTATTGACGAGGTTGCGACCATATGTGTTTAGGTATATCATGAGGGTTTTCTTAATCAGATTATCCCCTCAACGTATCAATGCCATGTGCACATACTCCAATTATTCCCCAGAGGAAAGCGACGACAGGTATGATGTTTTAAATTCTTCAATGCTTGAAACCTATGTTGCATCTATCATTTTTTATCTATGTATCATCAAATGCTTGCATGTGCATTTTTAATGTTACAACCATTCCCTGATTTACATGCCCCGAGATGGATTAACCCCACTCGGAGGTGACTACAGATAATCCTGATAAGAGCTCTGCTGTAGGGATTTTTCCTCTCAGAGCCCCGACAACATAGCTCTATAGCTGGGATATCCCTCACTCGAAAGCGACATCGAGCCAAACTCTGCTGCAGGGATTTCCCTTCTCGGAGGCTCAACTCTGTGCTGAGATTTTCCTCACTCAGAGGCAAAACTTGTAGGTGCCGCCGTGGAACAGGCACCACTTGGTAACCACATGCCGAACCATTCAAAACAAAAAGCATTCCAAACACCTCAGAGTCAAAGCATTCTTCGAGCAGACATCCAATTCCAAACAGTCACAAGCCAATCCAACTAAGATCCAAATAATACTTTCATTTCAATTTACTGCTTTATTATGAAGTTTTTTTATTACATCCATCTAAATACAAGTTTGGTTACATCTAACAAGAGTAATATAAGGTCTATTACATATTCATGTCTTTCTTTGAAAGGAAAAACAGATACACTTTCTGCCACAATGTTCACGACAGCATCCAAGAGATGACTCCTAAACAAATAATTCACCACTTCCAGGAGGACAATGATGCCGAGAACTCCCAGAAAAATGATAGTACTGGAGATCGCGACTCAGACTATAGACTGAAACCTACAAGACAATGATGATACCAATGCCAAGCCCCATAAATCAAAAGATGGACTCGGGGTGGAGGTAAACGAACCAACTCTTCAGCAGAGATCCCAGAGAATACCCATACCTCCCTCCAGTTGCCTGCCCGCGAAGCAACGACATTCAACAGGAGTGCAGACGGCCATATCAAGGAATCAGAACCATCATCAAACATGCTCCGTGCTCCGCCTCATACACGCTATAAGGAAAGAGAAGTACCAAGCCCCAACTCAGCCCGGACTGATCTGATCAAAGACCAGACGGACATACCAGGCAGAAACAAGAGCCCCATCTATCCTTTCTGACAACCGGGTCTCATCGTAAAAACTGATCTTCCTTGACGAGCCCCTCACGAAAATTGATGTTCCTCGACAACCGAACTCCTGAACATCAAAATCACAGCAACCTTCATCATTCTCTTCCTCTCCTTCCTCCACCGGATAAAGAAGAAGAAAGACATCACAACCTATCAGAACGAGAATTTTGAAAGTAAAAAGTTTTCAGAGATGAGCAGATCTCCCTTTGTAGTTCACCCTATTTATAAATGGAAGGAAGCCCAAGAGTATCCTATTCAAAACTTCAATCCCCAAGAAACTGATCCACGTCTCAAGATTTTCGGTATGACAGGATTTTCAAGATACGAATCACTGCTGCCGCACAATCTCACCCATTAAAGGACCGGGAGATTTGAAAAGAAGCCAGCCTAGAGGCCAGCTATAGACACACACTAATTAACCTGATCCAAACTTGACGCTTTCAGAAGAGTTTAGTGCACTTAAATTTTTCACCGATTTCGCTCTTCTGATTCGTCTTTCAACTCTGGCAATCACAAGGGCGGGGAGCATCCGTAGTGGTCAAGATCTGGTTAACCCAGGGATTACGACACGTGTCCCATTGCACCAGTCATACCTCAAGCAGACAACAAGTCCAAGATGTCAAGCGGATTATATGCAAACTCTGAAGAGAGAGAGTCTAGAGCCCAACTTGGAAACACATCTCAACTCCGAGGAAAGAATCCCGAGTCCCTTCTCATCTCGACATTCGTGACCACCAGACTTCACCTCGACTCTTACTGGGCACAACTCAATAGGAAGGTTTTCAGATCGCAAGAACAGTTACACCTGCCACGAAATTCCCACGTTTTAAACACCCTCATATTCTAGCGGAAACATTTAAGGACAGTGAGGAATATCTCAGCCTGCCAATCCCAACGATAAAGTACGACAATCTAAATAGATATGAAAGGATCTTAACCGCAAATCATGAACATGGAGAAAGATCCGCAATATTAGTTACATTTATAGGCCACAGACCAAAGAGAAAGGGAAGAAAAGAAAAAAAAAAATGTACTTAGAAATCCTCTTGTATGACACTAACAAAAAGAAAGTGAATCCTTCCCCTCTCTCCTCCACGTGATTTTTTTTTAATTCTGTGTTTTTATGTGAAAATCTCTGTCATGTCTTTTTGTTGATTGATTCTTTACATGCTGTATCATTTTAGGCAGATCCTTCCATTCGATAATCATATAGAAAAATCTCCACCGCAATCACTGAGTCAGACTTGAACCCAATTGGCACCATCTCATCATCGTGGAGCAGCTGGATTCTCAATACAACTTTCCTTATTTTCCCAAATATAGACGGAACGAAAATAGCTGGAAATTTTTTTTATTACTTGGAGCACACGAAGCATTGCTTCATTCTTTCTAAAAATGGGCCTTCTTCTTTTCTGGTCAAGTACTAATCTGATACTTG
Organism: Agave tequilana; assembly: GCA_038442645.1. NCBI lineage: Eukaryota > Viridiplantae > Streptophyta > Magnoliopsida > Asparagales > Asparagaceae > Agave > Agave tequilana. Next base: position 19,381 of record JAVJIF010005572.1, read on the forward strand.
TGTACACATTGACTGAACGAACAACTGCAATTGCTGGACTCTAGCCCATTTCCAACATGCAAATACTAAATTACGCTGTCATTTACTTTTCATTTTCCTTTTATTATTTTCCCCTTATCTTTTTTAATTTGTTTTCTTAGCTACTAGAATTCAGAGTTGAGTTTGAGTCTGAATTTTGTGAGAATGAAGCAGCTGAAGAGTGAGGAAGAACTTGGCCGCGACCGGAACTTGGAGTTTGAGACCGACGACGAAGAGGACCAGGCTCAGAGCCATTACTCCTCGCCTTCGTCTTTGTCGTCGGGGAACCGATCTTTTGCTCATGATGACGCTGGGGAGTGGCACGGCTCTTATCAGCCATCATGGCCTAAGAGTTTCAGGTAAAACCATGATTTTTATCGAAATAACATGTGATATCTGAATTTTTTCTAACCTGTCAGCACTTTTATTTCGCATTTCAGAATACAATCATAGATTTACAAAATCAAATTTTTTGAATTTGACGGCGTGAATCCAAATGGTTAAAAATAAACAGAACAATTCTCATTTTTTTTAGAAATTCTGGGTTCTGGATGTTTTTTAACCAAAAAAAATTAGTTTTTTTAGTGTTTTATAGATTTGAAAGTTCCAGGATTAGGATTTAAAGAATCTTAATATTTGTTGTTTGATATTAATAGTTATCAAGTCAAAATAAGAAAAACAACCCTGCAACTAGACAAGATAATCTTGAAATTTGACAGATGTGTTAATTCAGAATAGAATTTTTAAAAATCACCATTTTGAGAATTTTTTTTTTAATATAATTTCCTATATGTCCAAACACTCCCCTAAAAATATCATGAATTACTTTTTCCAAAAACTATAGAAAATCACATATTTTCGTGATTTTCTTAGGCGTCCAAAACACAGCCTTTGGTTAATTAGGATTAGGTTCAGGGAGTTCTTTTCCTTCGTATTTTCAAAGAACTATCTGTTCAAAAATAAACTGCTGAATAAGAGGGCATATTCTTCATTAGATGAAAAAAAGTTTGTGATTTACACGCAAAAAACTTTATAAATCTGTCGTATATCTGTATTATCTCTCTCTATATGAAATTTTACTAATATGTATTGGAAATTAGCCTTTTAATTTATTTGTATAATCTATTGAGATCTCTTTGATCTATTCATCTATCAATATCTATCTAAAGATTGGTTTGTTTGAGGGAAAAAAAGAAAGCCCAAGTTTGCAATTGATTCGATTAAAACATGTAAAATTAAAAAAGACATATGCAAAGACCAGTAACTGAAAACTGGTGCCTTCTTGACTTTCATGCTAAATTCGGCAATCAGTTCTTTTTTATCTCTAAATTGCAGGCAATCTGTAGACATGATGAGCAGTGTGATCTCACCAAGTGTGGGTGGATTCATAGCAGGCTCCAAGTCCAGCCTCTACTGCTCTGCACTCTCTGAGCGCCCACCACCCGCTAACCTCTCCAAACCCCTCATCATCGCCTACTCCAACTCTTCCATCAAAGACTCCCCCGAGCGGGATTACAGGCCCCTTCGCCCCACTTCCCCCCCTTCCTCAATCCCGTCCTTCGCCAAGTCCCTCCCCCCGGCCCGTCAATGCTCCACCACCACTCAAGCCATCATCAACGGTACCCTCCACCCCCCCCCCCCCCCCCCCCCCCCCCCCCCCCCCTTCACACACACACACACTCTAAACGTTTTCAGTACTTGACAAGACAAGCAAATGATTCAGTTATCAAACTAGTCTATATGTCACGTGACTCAGTACCATGCCATTTATAAAATCAAGAATGTCAGCTCAATAACTGTAATTTTTATTTGTCTTGTCAAGTGCTAGTGCGTGCAGTTAAAAAAAAAAAAACTGAAAAGCTCAACTTTTTCGTTGGTTGGTTTATAGTTAGTCTGACTTCTAATTTTGTTAGGGATCAATATGCTTTGTGGGGTGGGACTGCTTACCACTCCTTATGCACTCAAAGAAGGGGGATGGCTTGGTATCTCATTGCTATTCATGTTCGGATCTATTTCATTATATACCGGAATTTTGTTGAAGAAGTGCTTGGATAGCTCCCCTGGGCTGCATACCTACCCTGACATCGGTCAGGCTGCGTTCGGGATGCGAGGCCGCCTATTTGTATGTGTAAGTTTCTTCACAATTAGGAAACAAGATTTTATCATAAGATATGTTAAGTTCATACAATTTGGAGAGTTCAGTGCAAAAGTTCACTATATGCTAACTTTTCTTCACTTGTTTGAATGCAGATAGTTTTGTACCTAGAGCTTTATGTAAGTAAACATCTCTGTTTCCAGTGTAATATATCTTGTTTTTTAACTAAGAAAGTATTTAGCATCAAGGGCATAACTGTATTTCATGCAGGCATGTTGTGTCGAGTACATAACTCTTGCTGGCGATAGCTTAGCTTCGATGTTCCCTGGTGCTCATCTGAATTTAGGGGGCCTCAATTTGAACTCTGAACAATTGTTTGCTCTAACAACCGCCATCGCAGTTCTTCCCACTGTTTGGTTGCGAGACCAGAGCCTGCTTTCATACCTGTCAGGTGATTTTAGCGCTGTAAAGAAGACATTTGAACTTTTTCCCCCCGATATGTAACAGATCTTTCTTTATCAGCGACTATAATGTTAAAAGTATTCATGTTTGAAGGCCTATTGTTTCAGGTGGGGGTGTGATCGCGACAATAGTGGTGGTGATCTGCTTATTGTGGGTCGGTGTTGTTGATGGAGTTGGGTTTCACCGAGGAGGGACTACATTGGACCTTGTAAATCTTCCAGTTGCGCTCGGATTGTATGGATTCTGCTACTCAGGGCATTCTGTTCTCCCGAACATTTATTCTTCCATGAAGACGCGGGAGCAGTTTCCGATGGTTTTGCTAGTCTGGTAATCCAATATAGATATGAGTTCTTGATATTGCGTATGCCATAAAATATGGGCTACATAACGCAATTGAAATGCAGGAAGATGAGTTAGTTGACGTATCAGAGATTATTTGTCTGAATCAAATATTCAGTTTACATGCTCCTTTCTTCATCTAAGGTTTTTCTCTGATTGCAATTTTTTCATGCAGCTTTAGCATAGCCACAATTGTATATGCTGGCGTGGCCACAAGCGGGTTTCTGATGTTTGGTGAATCTATCAAGTCTCAGTTTACGCTCAATATGCCCGGTCAATTTTTGAGTTCTAAAGTCGCAATCTTGACAACAGTAAGGACAATAGCACCAATAACTTTTAATTATTACCTCCAATTTTCTTTAGTTGAATTTAGAGAACTGAATTTGCATTACTTAATTTTGTGCTTCATGCGCGGTATTTGTTCCCTTAGGTTGTGAACCCGCTCTCAAAGTATGCATTGACGATGACTCCAGTTGCGCTGAGTATTGAGGAACTCTTACCTTCAGATCAATCTCATCTCACTTTGATGTTGATCAGAACAATGCTTGTTTTCTCAACTTTATTCGTGGCACTCGCAGTTCCATTTTTTGGTGAGTGTTTCTTTTTTTCCTCCAAATCGAGACATGTAGAAATATTGGCAGACAGATATGTTGTAGCTTTAATTTCAGCTGCATTCCGAGCCTTATGACCTACAAAACTGAAACATTTAATGTTTGTTGTATCATTGTAAAAGACAACATCACATTTTTTTTGAAAAATTGTTGTGCTTCTATTTATTTCCAGGTCTTGTTATGGCATTGCTTGGATCAGTTTTTGCAATGCTTGTGGTAAGTTACTTTATCCTTGGGCAAAACACTGCTTGATGTTTCTGAAACAGTTTGAAATAGCTACTCACACTTTACCTTTAAATTTTCGCGGCAGACTCTTATTTTGCCTTGTGCGTGCTATCTCAGCATTCATCGCAATTCACTAAATTTTCTACAAGTAAGAGAATCTATTCATTCGATTAATTTTCAGTGAGATGTATATTTCTAACAATGATGTTACCTTCTCTTTTCTCAGGTGACCGCATGCATTTTAGTTATGATTGTGGGACTAGCGTGTTCGTGCATTGGCTCCTACTCCTCAATCAAGAATATTGTTGACAAGTTTTGATATCAGCCGGAGTTTAGTAGATTAGCGCTTATAGCCTTTCCATATATATCGTATGTTGAAGATATAAAAGAAGACTTAGTTTTCTATTTCGAGCAAATGTCAGCAACAATGTGGAGAATTTTGTGTCCAGCATTAAGAGACTAGAAAGTTTTCAGTAGTTAGCCTCAGATTTGAGTGTTTTCGGTTTGAGTCCTAAGAGTGACTATTTTATGTTGTTCCCAGTTTTGGCAATATTGACATTAGTAGTTACAAACTGATTTCACTTCTTTTGCAATGAATTTCCTCGTTATTGTAATGCCTAATTTCTAACTTCCAGTGTATTGTAATCTTTTTGTTTGCTCGTTTTAGATTTCTACTATAACATGCGAGCCTGTTTGTTTGGTCAGAAGAGCGACCTAATTTTTAAAAGCTAACTAAAAACTGAAAATTTCCAATTATAGAGCATAAATAATGGGCGGGAAAGATAGTGAATTTTGAAAATATGGCGGGATTTAGTATTTTATGGGCCGGGCCGACTTTGGGCCCCCAGTGCGTTTTAGTTGAGTTCGTAACTGACTGAACTCAACGGTTATCCCACCTGGGCCCCTTCGGAGATGGATCAAAAAAAGAGGGGGCTACAATAAATTTCCCCACAAACAGTGGGGACTATGTTAAATTTTCCACAGATAATGTCCTTGTTCATAACAACCATGGGACACTTGTTCTTGCTGTCGGCTTCCGTTACCCTTCTCCTCCCTCTATAACTCTCCAACCTCACGCTCTTCTCACCCCAGCGTTTGAGTTCTGCAGCTCAGCTGTTCGATAAAATGCCTCCTCTAAGGCTGCAGGCTATTTTTCTTCGTCTATTACCTTGTGCAATGGGTAGAGACAGAGACGTTATCGTGGCAAGCTGTGCCGAACTTCTCCCCAAGAGGCGCACGCTCGAGTTCTTCATGTGCTCCGTAGGTGAGCTTCTCGTTCTTTCTGCGAGAACTTTCTTTTGTTTTCTACATTGTTGTACTAATTCCTTGTTCACTCATCTTCTTGCGGTGACTTTGTTTTTGGCATCGTGAACACCCATCTACTCTTTTCCATTCTCTCGGTATTTTGCATCGATTGTTCTCTTAATAAGCTGTCCTAATTTTGGTTTGAATATCTTCGAATAACTTTCTTTTAAATCTATGAATTATGACATATAGAAAAAGTTCTTACTCGTTTAAGCAACAAAAATATATTATGTGGTGATGGTACTCAGAACATTGATCATTTGTCCATATATTATTGGGTGATAGTCAAAGCATTGGTCATTGCTTCGTAAACTAATTCCACGTGATGACACATCCTAGTTTTTTTTGAACAAAATGACAAAACTAGTTTAGTACATAACAGAGGGTTTCATAATCTTATGACATGTTTTTCTTTTATTTACCAAGTCCTTAACTGAAATCTTGTCAACTGATAAGAATTACTCTATTTAGTAGTGTAGAAATACCATGTTTTTATTATTCACTTCGGAGGGTGTGTTTGACCTTTCTAAAATTCTAAGTACTCTTCAAGAAATATCATTCTTTGGATGTAATTTGTTGGTGAACAAAAGAACCATGGATCAAACTCATAAAATAATTACTACGAACTATTTATTTTTAGAAAAAAACTTAAGAAAACAATAAACCACTCTGAATTTTGCCTGTAATTTTCAGGACCATTATCTGTCACCTCAAGGCTTAAAAAAACAATCACGTGAATACTATAATAATCAGAGGTAGGTTTGCTACGTGAATATCGACAGAATTAAAGATGCTTTAATCATCAGTTTTTATGTGTTGGACTAACGAATTATAGCTTTGAGAAAACTATAAGAAAAAGTTCATAATATTTTATAATAATTTTAAAAGTACGGTAGGTCATTTTTGAAGACAAGGAAAATTCTTAACAAGGTATCAGCTCATTATAACTTAATATCATTTTCATGCAATTAAAAATTTGTTTTCAATACACCTAAAAAACAATCAAAGACAAATTATTAGTTTTAAATTTTCAGAATTGACATGCAAAGACAAATTATTATTTTTGAAAGTTAGAAATGATGAGTGGTCAAGCTGTTCCGCGCTGTCATTACTTGCAACGTCCATGCAACATTGGTGTTGTTCTCGCCCTGTGTTACATTACGCTCAGAAGCAACGTCTGCTAATTGCTTCCATAAACTGCTGGGCGTCGCTACACGATACCACATCGACAACATTTTTTCTTGTCATTCTCTCATTTTAACTCTTCTCTCTTTGGCGTCGTCAACACCTACACCCGGTGGCAGAGCCAAAGGGGAGTCAAGGGTGGTCACTTGACCCCTCGGCCCCAACAAAATACATGTCATTTTGATCATGTGCCCCCACACTCGGGTCCCACTAACACTTGAGTCTATTCCTCTCTCTGAGTCTCACCTCATCTGCTGATTGATTGATTCCCGAAAAGCTTATGTTTTAACTGTGCAAACAAATTATAATGAAAATAACATTGAGCATCCTTCTATTTGCAATTAATGTTTTCATTTTTACTTACCTATTGCTATTTGCATCATCAATATTTTTCATCAGAATTATGATACATTATGCAAGAAGTAGTCAATGTGTGTATTGATAATCTAAGTGCTTAAAGCCTACAAAAATTCAATACCAAGAGTAAATAGTGTTCACTTAAGTTTTAATGTAATGAAATAATTCTTGCCACCTGTGAATCAACAGTTTTAAAATTTTTATAGATGTGTCAACTAAAACCACTTCAAGCAACCTATCGATGCACTTTCTCAGCCTGTTACGAGGTAGTTTGTAAAATAATTTTAGGTATCTACATAAGCGTGTACATAAACCATATCAATATCGTAGACGAAGCGTACAAAGGGTTTTCCCTTGAAAGACTATTTTTATTCTTTACAGTGGAAGAAACTATAACGAACTTTGCGAGAACCCTTCGTCAGATTCACGATCTATGAAAACAGGCAACCGTTGTTGGAGGCTTGTAGAAGAGGAGCTGCTGCAAATAGGGGCATGTAGAAAGAGAGAGAACTTGGCCTCCTTATATAAAGGAGTCAGATTCTAATCCTAACATTGTAGGAGTATTCTAAAATCTTAATAGATCTGATCTAGGCCTGTCAATGGGTCGGGTCTAGGCCCGGAACCGACATGGGAAAGGTTATTCTAGACCCCTAGTTATATACCCGATAACTCGTATACCCGTTTAGAAAATGAGTCGGGTCTCGTTTTACTTAAACCAGATCTGGTTACTCATTTATCAATTTCAACACTCAAATATAGATATATATAGTTTGAGAATTGAAACCCTATATCTAGAATTGAACCCCTCCAACTTCCCTCTCCTCGTCGCCTCGCTGCCACCTCCCTCTCCTCATTGTCTCCCTCTCACTCGTCTCTCTTAGCCTCTCTCTCCTCGTCGCCTCCCCCTCTCACTGGATTTAATTGCTAGATTCAGGATCGATAGCTGTTCTCAATGCTTTCCAAGAGCTCCAAGCCAGCAAAATGGTATTTTTTAATCTTTTTTTTTGATGCCGTAGATTGCGATTTTTTGTTTGAGTTTTGTTAGAGAGTTGGATTTTATTTGGGGATTAAATCTGCAGTAAAACCTTGTTGAAGCTTGTGGTGGCTCGAATATTATTGTTGAGGAACAAGGGAGAATTACAAGAGAGAATTTGATCAGCTTTTCTAGAGCGGTCAGGAGATTTGTGATCCTCTATTTTAATCCCAATTCGCCACCGCCTTCTTTCTCGGGTCTTATTTGTGCATTTTCTTCTCTCTCTCGTTTAATTCTGGTACAGATAAATGGGTTTGGACCCGCGAGTATAGAGGGTTTGGGTATGGGAACCCACCTTCTAGACCACGGGTACAGCGGGTCTGGGTATGGGAACCCCGCCTTCTAGATTCATGGGTAAACAGGGTAGGTATGGTACCCCCTTGGGTAATTGGGTTCTGGTCTGATACCATCCGTACCCAACCCAAACCCGACCCGTTAACGGGCCTAATTTCATCCATTGATTCAATTCAATAGACCATATTGAGCGCTCTACTTATAATATCCCTACTTAGTAAAACTGTATTTTTATTTTTTTAAGTATTTAATTTGTTTTAGTTATTTTATTATTATTAGTTAACTTGAATTATACTTATTAAATATATAAATTATTTTTTAGATGGTAAATGGTATTTTGGTTTTATATATTATTACAATTATTTCTTATCAATATTTTTAGTTATTTATTATTATTATTTCTAATATTATTCTGTTTATTAACTGATATTCTTCATGGTAATTATTACTATTATTATTCTTCCATTATGATTATTATTTATTATTATTACTATTAATGTTATTATTATTAATATCGTTGGAGTTTATAAATTATTATTAGTGTTACTATTATTTTATTTATTTATTTTAATATTAGTATAAATATTAGTGGTAGTGGTAGTTGTTAATTATTATTACTATTATTAATAATTATTACTACTACTATTATTATTGATGATTGTTATTAATAGTAGTGTTGTTACTAATATTATTTCATCGTAGTTATGACTCTTAGTATTATTGTTAATTACATTATATTACTTTATTATTGTTGTTAATTATTATTATTTTTAATTTCATTATGGTTATTACTATTTAATGTTATTGTTAGTAGTGTTATTATTATTGGTATAATGTTGTTGTTATTATGATGTTATTATTACTATTATTATTGTTATTATTATTTTAATTAGTATTATTAATAATTATTAGTTTTAGTATAAATATATTTACTTTGGTACTATATTATTATGTTTCAATTCTTTTCAATTTCCTTGATTCATGCCCATGACCCATTCTCTCTTCCCATTACCCTATATCCTATACCCAAAACCCACCAACCCAATAACCCAATTTCCTCCACTATATAATCTAACCTAAACCTAACCCTAATTATCTATATCATTTTCTTCTCCTTCCTTATCATCCAGCCGCCAACACCCTGGCATCACAGGCTATGGAGCACAACTTCGTTGCTCTCCAAACCACACTCGGTAATAACCCGGGCCCCCTCTCCTCATTACGGCAATACCTTCCCCTTGCTGCGCATCCAAGCCACACCAAACACCACCACGGGCTCCCCAATTCCCCAGGCCGAGACCTCCTCGTGCGCAAGTCCATAGTAGCCCCCCTCATATGGCAGCCCCTCCTCCTGCCGATCTCCCCATTGGCTGCACCCCTACCTCTCCCTTGATGGCTCACACACAGCCCAGGATCGAGCACACCCACTCTCCGCCATCTCCCACTCCGGTGGATCGTGGCGCTGCCCCGTGGCTTCTCCTACCCCCGCGGCTTACACCTGCAGCCTCCTACAGACCCCTGTAGATCTCCATCAATTGCGCACCTGAGCTCTACCCCTCCTTAGCGAGATCTCTAGCGCGCGCAGCAGAGCACAGTCCTAACCATTGCCACAGGCCAATGTCACTAGCACCCCTACGTGAGCACTCCACCAGGCCAAGCAACGATCAATCATGGGCTGCATCTCCTTTCATTGGCCATGCATAGTCTAACCGGCGCACCCCCACGGCCTCCAGCGAGCCTCCGCAACACTCCGTGACTCCCCGATCTCCTCCGTCAACCTTCTCTGGCATCCTCCGTGCCGCTCTACAAACTCTGTCGTTGTCGGCCATCTTCCTTGCTCCTGACTGGCCGTGAGTTTCCCTCTCAAGTCATTTTTCTCTCTTTGCTATATAATGCATGGGATGGTGTTTATTAATGTGCATGTGTTGTTAATATATGAATGTGCTTTATTCATGCATAATGTGTGGGTATGTGTTATTTAAGAGTGTATGAGTTTGTTAATATGCATGCATGTGTTTGGATGTGCTGGGTATACTGTGCGCGTGGGTGTGTTTGCAAGAGTGTGTGTGTGTGAGTTGATGTGTGTAAATATGTATATATTAAGTGTAAGCATGTATATATATATGTGTATGTAAATAGGTGTGTGTGTGTGTATGCGTATGCTCGTATATATGTATGTATGTAGGTGCACCCGTGTATGTGATCGGTCGCTAATATTACACATTCATTATCATATTATCATACTTATTATAGAATAAACTCTGCTTTTTTTAATTATTATTTAATTTATTTGCAGGCCGATTATTAAAGGAGAGGGAAGAGAAATGAGCCCAAAAGCCCATCAAATTCTGATTTAAATTAGAATTAATTTGAAGTCAGTAAATCAGGGTAGATCAGGTCGGTTCAGATCGGTTGAAAATGAAAGAACACCTAGAGGGGGGGTGAATAGGTGTTTTTGCTAATCTAAGAACTAAATGCAAAACTAAGTGCGCTAAATGCGGAAGCTAATGCAAATTTTGCAAACACACTTAGTACAATCAACAAGTGTAGCCGAATTCCCCGTGAAGGGCTCTGGACTAACTCCTCTTGATTCCCCTTGAATGGGTTGAGGTGCTATGTGAAGCTCTTATTGATTAGGTACAAGTGAGGCACACACAAACAACCAAGCATATAAGATGATATAGCAATATGAAATATGCAAGGCACAACACAAATGCAAGTAAGTAATATGTATGATGAATGATGCTTTGCACAAATGTAAAGAGAGAGAGTTTAGAGATAAGTGGATCAAACGCAAACACAATGATATGTTTCGAGGTTCGAGCACCCTTGCTCTACATCCCCGCCTACACCACCGTGTAGGATTTCCAATCCACTATACCGTCCACCGAGGACTCCCACCGAGGGAACCTTCACCGAGAAGGATTTGTACAACAATGGAGTACCTAACTCCTCTCTCAAACAAACACCTCCTCACACAAGAGGGGTAGGCCCTTAGCCAAACAACCACAACAACCAACACCTCTACCGAAGAGGGTTTACAACCAAACTCCACCTCTCACAAGAGGGAGCAAACCACAAGCCTCAATCTTTACCAAAGAGGGAGCAAACTCCAACCCAATACAACAATCTCAACCTCTACCAAAGAGGGAGCAACCAAGAAATCAAGGGTTTACAATAGGTGGTCTCTTTCAACCACAATCCTCTTTCCTTTTTCCTTTTTCCTTTTCCACAAAACAAATGATCCTAATAAATTAGGATAGAAGATAGCTCAAGTGTGGAAAACTAGGTGTTTGGAAAACAAGCAACAAAGAAAAACACTTGGGAAAATTCTTGCAAAAGATATAGAATGAAAACCAAGACAAAACTCCCAAAATATTCTTTTCTTTGATCTTTCCAAAAACCTAAAAACAAATAAGATGAATTCTTTTTGGCTCAAAACTCTTTTAAAAACTCTTTTAAAACAATAGAGAAAGTCTGAAAATTTTGTCTCTAAAAACCTTGGCCAAAAACCCAAAGAGATAGGGTTTATATAGGCCCATCAGAAAACTAGCCGTCAGAGCTGAGCTGGCAGCTCTGACAGGCAACGGTCGACCGGCCCGGTCGACCGCCAACGGTCAGAAATATGACCGTTGGGCAACTGCGGTCGACCGGCCCGGTCGACCGAAACAAACAGAGAGCACTGTAAGTGCCCCAGTCGACCCGAGCGGTCGACCGTCCCAGTGCCTCCAAACGTGCACAGATTTGTGCACGTCGGTCGACCGGCCCGGTTGACCGACTTCACCCAAGTCGACTAGGTCAGGTTGACTAGTCGACTGATTGAAGCCTGGAACAGAAATCTGGGTCAGAAAAACAGTGTAAAATATTTTTTTAAAAATCTTTTAACACTTCTAAAAATCACCAAAAATAGTTTTATCATTTTATATGGAAACACAAACTTGTGATAAAAATTTCAAGACATATATCAATCATATCAATTCATTTTTGAGTCTTGCAAATTTTATCAAAAACAAAACTTGTATTTTTATCAAACTTGATTTTTCAACACATGAATAGGGATATCAAAATAAGTTTGTCTAGCAAGTTAAACCATGTATGTATATCTAGAATACATCTAATATACATAGAAATAAAGTAAACTTGTTTTGATCTACTATTCATGAAACCAAATCCAAAACATGAAAACGTGTGTGTTGTGCACTTGAGCATATCAACTATACTAAGCTTTACAAATTGGATCTAAACACACTAACTAAACTATGGATACCTAAGTCTTCTTGATGATCTTCATCTTCAAGTTGACTTGCTCCAAAACTCCATCCATGGGCTAGGCAATGTGTGATCTTGAAACTTTGGCCCTGGAATCATCATGAAAAGCTTCTAAACACCTTGTTGAAGCTAATCACCAACTAATATCTTGGTTAATGATCTGAAACTTAAACAACACAAGATTATTAGTAAATATAACTACATGAGTTAATCATCATCAAAACTAGGGTGGAAGGCCTTTGGGCCAACAATCTCCCCCTTTTTGATGATGACAAAACTCATGGAGTTATATATGCATGGATTAAAGTTAAGCTTCAAAGAAGCTCCCCCTTAACTCATGCATAGACATAAATAATAAGATATGAAAATGAAGCACATGAATATGTATGCAAGTATGGAGATAAAACATGCAACAAGCATAAATCAAAATCTTTTTCTCCTATTTGCAATACAAAAACATATATGCATAAATAACAAGGAAGACAAATACTTCTCCCCCTTAAGCAATGAAAACATGCATATAAACTCAAATACTTCTCCCCCTTTTTGTCAATCATCAACAAAGGGTTCAAAGTAAAATCAAATCAAACAAATTTTTCTCCCCCTTTTTGTCAAACAAAAAGATCAAGAAGGGGTTAAACAATCCAAACAATAAAATGAGGGGTAAAAATCTTTCTCCCCTTTTAAGTCAATCAAAACAATAAAACAATGTTCTCTCCCTTTTGTCTAAAACAAAAACAAGGTTAATAAGGGGTGACTATAAACAACATGATATCAATAGATAAATATGTCAATGAAGCATCTTGATATCAATTGAAAATAAACAAAGATCAATAGATGTTATATGCTATATACATTCATGAAGAGGAAGACGCTAAGTTAGCTTCCCTACACATATGCATTACATGAAGGAGGGATGTTAAGCCCTAATTCACATAACACACACTATGTAATGCATAAGAGGAGATGTGAAGCTCCCCCTACACACGTGTACCACATAACGAAGAGATGTTAAGCTCTTCAATACAAGATACACTCATCATGAATCTATATGCATATAGTCAACACAAATCAAAACTTTTGTATTTTTCTTAAAAACAAAATTTTTAGATACCAATTTTAAGCAAAAACACATGAAACATCTTGATATCAATTGAAATTAAACATAATAAATTTTGAATGTCTAAACAAAATTTTGATACCAATTGTAAATAATTTTCATATTAAACATATGATACCAATATGAAATTTTCAATCATAAAGTAAGGGAGTGGGAAACAAATACCAATTGAAGAATCACCAATTGAAAGACAAAATTGAATTTTCTCCCCCTTTATGAAATACCAACTAAAAAGATGCATGGGCTTGATACCAATTTAAAAGTAATCAATTGAAACAAAATTGAAGCTCAAGCACTAGCATAAATAAGATTTTGTGAAAAATTTATATCTTAAGTACAAATAAAACAAGTATATGTGTATGAAATAGAATGAGTACCAATCACTAATAGATGATACCAATTGAAAATATACATACACAATAAACATATGAGTATACACAAAGATCAAAATGATACCAATTGAAATAGTTCAATGATACCAATTGACATAACAATAAAAGCATAGTATAACTCATATAACTAATCCACCCATCTCATGCACAAGTTTTAAAAAAAAAATTTCAATATAAACGTACAAGGCATGGACTCCCATCCAACCTCCCGTGGAAGGTAGGGGTTTTCAAAAATAGATTTGAAAATGTAGTATGTTTGAAAATCTCTACCAAAATGAAGAATACCGTAACTAGTTAAATGGAAAAACTTTTAAACTAGTACGAAATCCTTCAAGCAAGGAATACAACAAAAATAATTTTTCATAAAACATGAAATCCACATGATATCAAACACTCAAGTCAATGAAGCATAAATATGACTCATGAATACAAAACATGAGCAAGCAATAAATGTGAGTGTACAAATAAAGTGTGAATATTATAATCATGAAAATGTTCAATTAAGCTCAATTATTCCTTAAACATTGAAAACACGAAAATCATCAAAACTTATTTAATCTTCATGGCATATGTATGTCTAATACAAACTAAAGTATACATACATATCCAAAACACAACGAGTCCACAAAATATATGCATTAAGGCACGTGGCTCAAAAAGGATAAACATATATATCTAATAGTTTGGACAAGATAGACATATACATGAAGTTAAACAATTAAACACAAAATCAAGAAAATCTAAATCTTTATCAAAACAAATTTCATTTCAAGGTATATGTATGAATTGTTAACACAATAAGTATACATACATATCCCTAAACACAATTGAGTCCATATATAGATTTGCATGAAAGGCAAATGACTCAAGGGGTATACATGTATGTCTTAAAGTTTGGCAAAATACACATATACATGAATTAAAAACTTATACACATAAAACAAATCAAAAATGGAATACAAGTTTGAAATATATGAATCATCAAAACTAGACTATACTAGCACATCTAATGGGTTCAAATAAGCAATCAAGCCCAACTATATATAAATTATTTGTCGCCCATTCTATGAACAAGTATATAACTAGTCTTAATGAAAACTAACATCTAAACAAGTAATCTTAACATGAAGCATCAAAAACAAGACAAAAATCATCATGATAAAACTAAGACATGATTACTATGTAAATTCACATGTATTAGATTCATGATGTACATTATAGCTTAAACAAAAGTGAGAACACTAAGTATGGGTTCATGCAAGCATGTGTGTCTCAAATACTATACATGTATGTCAAGGATCTAATAAATGTGATATTTACACACTAATCCATAGACAATGAAAACATGCTATAAAACATCAATATGAAAGCATGTAAACAATAATAAGGAGTTAAGAATTGTTACCAAAACCTAGAAGGTAACTCTCCTTGTCTCCAAAACATGGTGGTCATCTCCACCAAATCTTTCCTTGAAAGTGATGCATCCAATTGATTTCCTTTAAGTCTGGAACGCATCCACTCCAAGGTGTCATCACTCTCACGTCATGTGAGAGCCCACACCTACATCAAAAATAATAGGAGGGGTGGTCTTTGGTACCCATATCTTGTTGGGTCCATGGGGGTTAGTCCCTTCTCTAACCCAAACAAAATTCTTTGCTAAATTAGGAGTATGTAATCTATCATAACAAAATTTAGCAAGGTGGCCCTTACGTCCACAATGTGTACAAGTGTACACATGAGCATACTTGTGATGGGTGTGTCCGTGTGGAGCATGTGTATGCCGTGGAGGGTGTGCATGCATAAAGGATGGAACTTGTTTCTTTCGAACCAAGGTTTCCAAGCGTGTATGGTTCATGGCACATTGGCTCATAGTGGAGCCCAAACATCTACTCTCTTCTTTAACATACAAATATCATCATTAATCTTAGAAGAAGAGGTACATGCATTAGGTAGACTAGATGAAGAAGCTACACTAGTATGGCAAACATGTACATCAATTTTATTTTGCAAAACTTCATTTTTCTTTAAACAAATTTCTAAATCCTTTGAAATAGAATCAATTTTTATTTTCAAAGAATGATTTTCTTTTACAACAAAATCAACTTTAGAAGATAAATTTTCATTTTTCTTCAAAATAGCATGGCAATCATTTTTAGATTTTAAAAAATCATTTTCTTTTAGTGCAAGGTCTAATTTAGATCTTAATGAATCCCTTTCATTAGAAATCTCAACCTTCTCTTGCAAAACATTGTCAAGTCTAGAATGCAAACATTTATTTCTTTTTCAATTTCTAGACTTTTCTTTTTCAAAATCTTATATTTTTCTATTAACTTTTCACAAACAACAGATAGTTCTTCATTTAAGGCATGAGCATCATAATCATCACATGAAGAACTAGAGCAATCATCACTATCATCTAAGTGGGGTTCCGAATGTACCTCAAGGGAGTCATTCCCTTGGACCATGAAGCATTGTGAATCGGATTCTCCACTAGATTCCTCTTCTTGTTGGATTTGCACTTGAAGCTCGGAGGTGGTGGTGGTTGTCAATTTGTTCCACACTGCAAAGGCGGAATCAATGTTAGAAACACACATAAGATAATCTTTAGGTAATGTGCTTCTAATGGCCTCTAGGGCTTGTGCATTGGCCCCTATATGATTGCTATCACTAAGGAAGGATTCCTTGGTAATGGCAAGGTAAACTTTATGACCTAGGGTTTGTAAATAAACGGTCATCCTAATCTTTCAAACATGAATGTTGGAAGGGTCATACATAGGTGGGGTCATGAAAGCCATGATAAACTATATGTCTGCAAAACAAGCAAATGCAAACAATAGATTAGCAAACAAATAGATCTCACTCCTAGGATGTTAAGCCTAAGTATCAGGAGCACTAGCTCTGATACCAATTGAAAGAACACCTAGAGGGGGGGTGAATAGGTGTTTTGCTAATCTAAGAACTAAATGCAAAACTAAGTGCGCTAAATGCGGAAGCTAATGCAAATTTTGCAAACACACTTAGTACAATCAACAAGTGTAGCTGAATTCCCCGTGAAGGGCTCTGGACTAACTCCTCTTGATTCCCCTTGAATGGGTTGAGGTGCTATGTGAAGCTCTTGTTGATTAGGTACAAGTGAGGCACACACAAACAACCAAGCATATAAGATGATATAGCAATATGAAATATGCAAGGCACAACACAAATGCAAGTAAGTAATATGTATGATGAATGATGCTTTGCACAAATATAAAGAGAGAGAGTTTAGAGATAAGTGGATCAAACGCAAACACAATGATATGCTTCGAGGTTCGAGCACCCTTGCTCTACATCCCCGCCTACACCACCGTGTAGGATTTCCAATTCACTATACCGTCCACCGAGGACTCCCACCGAGGGAACCTTCACCGAGAAGGATTTGTACAACAATGGAGTACCTAACTCCTCTCTCAAACAAACACCTCCTCACACAAGAAGGGTAGGCCCTTAGCCAAACAACCACAACAACCAACACCTCTACCGAAGAGGGTTTACAACCAAACTCCACCTCTCACAAGAGGGAGCAAACCACAAGCCTCAACCTCTACCAAAGAGGGAGCAAACTCCAACCCAATACAACAACCTCAACCTCTACCAAAGAGGGAGCAACCAAGAAATCAAGGTTTACAATAGGTGGTCTCTTTCAACCACAAACCTCTTTCCTTTTTCCTTTTTCCACAAAACAAATGATCCTAATAAATTAGGATAGAAGATAGCTCAAGTGTGGAAAACTAGGTTTTTGGAAAACAAGCAACGAAGAAAAACACTTGGGAAAATTCTTGCAAAAGATATAGAATGAAAACCAAGACAAAACTCCCAAAATATTCTTTTCTTTGATTTTTGCAAAAACCTAAAAACAAATAAGATGAATTCTTTTTGGCTCAAAACTCTTTTAAAAACTCTTTTAAAACAATAGAGAAAGTCTGGAAATTTTGTCTCTAAAAACCTTGGCCAAAAACCCAAAGAGATGGGGTTTATATAGGCCCATCAGAAAACTAGCCGTTAGAGCTGAGCTGGCAGCTCTGACAGGCAACGGTCGACCGGCCCGGTCGACCGCCAACGGTCAGAAATATGACCGTTAGGCAACTACGGTCGACCGGCCCGGTCGACCGAAACAAACAGAGAGCACTGTAAGTGCCCCGGTCGACCCGAGCGGTCGACCATCCCAGTGCCTCCAAACGTGCACAGATTTGTGCACGTCGGTCGACCGGCCCGGTCGACCGACTTCACCCAAGTCGACTAGGTCAGGTTGACTAGTCGACTGATTGAAGCCTGGAACAGAAATCTGGGTCAGAAAAACAGTGTAAAATATTTTTCTAAAAATCTCTTAACACTTCTAAAAATCACCAAAAATAGTTTTATCATTTTATATGGAAACACAAACTTGTGATAAAAATTTCAAGACATATATCAATCATATCAATTCATTTTTGAGTCTTGCAAATTTTATCAAAAACAAAACTTGTATTTTTATCAAACTTGATTTTTCAACACATGAATAGGGATATCAAAATAAGTTTGTCTAGCAAGTTAAACCATGTATGTATATCTAGAATACATCTAATATACATAGAAATAAAGTAAACTTATTTTGATCTACTATTCATGAAAACCAAATCCAAAACATGAAAACGTGTGTGTTGTGCACTTGAGCATATCAACTATACTAAGCTTTACAAATTGGATCTAAACACACTAACTAAATTATGGATACCTAAGTCTTCTTGATGATCTTCATCTTCAAGTTGACTTGCTCCAAAACTCCATCCATGGGCTAGGCAATGTGTGATCTTGAAACTTTGGCCCTGGAATCATCATGAAAAGCTTCTAAACACCTTGTTGAAGCTAATCACCAACTAATATCTTGGTTAATGATCTGAAACTTAAACAACACAAGATTATTAGTAAACATAACTACATGAGTTAATCATCATCAAAACTAGGGTGGAAGGCCTTTGGGCCAACAGAAAACCAGTTAGAACAAATTCCTACAAATCAATCGGTTGAAGCCAAAAATCGAAGGCTATTTCGTCAAAATCTCAGAATTAAACTGCATATCCAGCTGAAGATAAAATAATCTCTCGAAATCAGGGACCCCCACCACTTAGCTGTGGCCACCTGGCCATAGGAATGTCGCGAAAACGCGACAATTTGCTGCATTTTTGTGGCTTTGTTAGGAAGTTAGGGGAGCGTTTGCTCCCCCTATCTTTGTACGCTCTCCTACGTTGGGTTTTACCTATAAATACTGGGATTTTCAGAGCGTACAGAGAACGACAAAGTAGAGAGTAGAACTTAGGCTAATTTGTAGTTTGTGTTGGCCCAAAGGCCTTCCACTCTAGTTTTGATGATGATTAACTCATGTAGTTATGTGTACTAATAATCTTGCAATATTTAAGTTTCAGATATTTAACAAGATATTAGTTGGTGAAAGCTTCCACACATCTTTCACAAGGTGATTCAAGAGCCTAAGCATCAAAGATGACATCTAGCACTCATTGGAGTCAAGCTTGGTGAATCACGATTTGGACCGAGTCAACTTGGAGACGGCACTCTACAAGAAGACTTAGGTATTCCTAGTTTAGTTTGTGTTTAGATCTAAATTGTAAAGATTAGAATAGTATGATAATGCTCAAGTTCACAACACACACGTTTCATGTTTTGAATATTGGTTTTCAGTTTTTCGATTTTAGGTTTAACCGATCTTGGTTTTCATGAATAGATAGATCAAAACAAGTTTACATGGTTTAATGTATATATGATTTGTTCTATATACATGCATGCTTTAATTTCTTAGACAAACTTAGTTTTGACTCCTTTATTCATGTGTTATATGTTTTGGTATTTTTGACAAAACATATTTTGGAATTAATGACAAAAACTATGATATATATTTGTTTCATGTATATTGGATTTCTATCCATATGCATCATGCTTCAAAGTGTTTAATTATCATGTTTTTGTATCTGGAAGTGTTTTGGACAAAACGTATTTTCTATTCAAGTTTTAGAAAATACAGTTTTTGGTTTTTGGTAAAAATGATTAGATACAAAAATATTTTGATACAAAATCCTCTGCCTACAAATCAATTTTTATGTTTTATACTTAGTACTATTTAAGGATATTTTTCATAAAAATCAAAGTCTTTTCAAAATTGTGTTTTAAACTGAACTTTTGATCTGAGCCGGTCGACCGCACCAGTCGACCGTGCCTGTGTCAGTCTTGTCCGGTCGACCGGACAAGTCGACCGTGGTTCTGACAGATGCACGTATCAGTGTGCATGTTTGCCGGTCGACCGACTGTTAACAGAGTTGCTCTCTGTTTGTTTCGGTCGACCGGGCAGTCGACCGGTAGCTGATAACGGTCAAAAATTGACCGTTGGGCGGTCGACCGGGCGGTCGACCGGCAGGGTATTCCTGGCATTTCTGCTGCCAACGGCTACTTTCTGGATTAGCCTATAAAAAATACCCCTTTTGCAAGAGTTTTTCTCTAAGAATTTTTGTGCGAATTTTTACATACTCTCTGGTGTTTTTACAGCAATAAAAAGAAGTTTTTGAGCTTGATTTGAACAATCTTTTGGTGTTTTCATTAGGGTTTGAAAAATCAAAGAAAAGGGTTTTGGGAAAAGCTTTTGAATTGAACTTCTCTATCTTGGTTTCATTTATTCCCAAAGATTCTTTTTGAGTTGCTGGTTTCAAATCCCTTGGTTTTCTCCACACTTGAGCTAAAATCTACTATCTTTTCTATAGAATATTGTGTGGGAAAAAGAGATTGTTTTGTGGTTGTTGTTTGAAACCGCTAAGTTGTAAACCCTATCTTTAGCTTGGCTTTGTGCCTTTCCCTCATTGTGTTGAGGAAGTTTGGCTATTGGGTTGTATCCCTCTAGGTTGTGAGGTGATCCTTGTATTGGTTTTGAGTTTGGAAATCCCTCAAGTTGTGAGGAGATTGTTGGCTTGGAGTTGTGCCTCAAGGAGGAAGTTGTGATTGTAAAGAGAGGAGTCGAGTACTCCTTATGAGAGTTCTTTGTGAACTAGCTAGTGGATTAGAAATCCTTCGTGTGTCGAAGGCGGGGATGTAGAGCTGGGTGCTCGAACCTCGATAACATATCTCTGTGTTTGCGTTTGATCCATTGATTCTCTCTCTATCTCTCTCTTTATTTTGTGTATTGTGCAAATTGCTATATCTTATACTTGCTTGTGTGTGCATCATTGTTGTAATTGCAATTAGTTTTTAAATTTCGCATTAAGTTCACTAGATTAGCATCGTCACCTATTCACCCCCCCTCTAGGTGATTTTTCAATTGGTATCAGAACTAGCGCTCCTGATATTTAGGTTTAACCACCTAGGAGTGAGATCTTGGTTTGCTAATCTTCATTTGCATTTTCATTTGCATACATTTAGTTTGCACTTATGGCTAGCCCTCCTATGTTTGATCATTTTGGACTTGATGCTTGGAAGGCTAATATGACTAAACATTTAAAAGACCTAGGACATCTAGTTTATCAAGCCATTACCATAGAATCCCTCCCAAATAGTAGCAAGCATAAGAAGGCCAATGCATTAGCACTTAGGGCACTTAGAGCATCTCTAAATGAACATTTATTACATGTTTTTGATCGTTATGATTCGGCTTTTGCAGTTTGGAGCATCTTGACTTCTCCCGAGCTTCCAAGGATTATCAACATGATGAGGAGATCTAAGAGAGAAAAGTCCGAAGAGCAATGCCTCATGGTCCAAGGGAAGAACTCCCTTGAGGTACAATCGGATTCTCAAATAGATGATAGCTCTAGTTCCTATTGTCATGGATGTTTTGAAGTTCAAACTTTAAATATGGAACTTGTTCAAAAGCTTGAGAATTTGTTAGAAAAACATGATTTGTTGAAAGATGATAATCTTATTTTGAAAAATGAATTAAAGGATTTATGCTCTAATTTTGAATTGATGTTGCAAGAGAAGGAAGAGATTGCAAGTGAATGTGACTCACTTAAATCTCAACTCGAACTTGTTTTAAAGGAAAATGAATTTTTAAAAAACAAAAATGATTGTGTTGATGTTGTAAAGCACAATGAGATCTTATCTTCAAAATTGGATTTTACTTTTAAAGAAAATCTCACTTTGAAAAATGATATTGATGCAATTACAAAAGAATTGGATTTGGTTTTGATTAAAAATAAATCCTTGCAAAAAGAGATTGATGTTTGCCATGCTAGTGTAGCTTCTTGTTCTAGCACACCTATTGCATATTCCACTTTATCTTCTAGCATTGAAAAGGATATAATTGTCTTGAAGAAAAGTGTTGATAGTTTTGGGCTCCACTTTGAGCCATTGTGTCATGAATCACTCACGTTTGGAAACCTTGGTTCGCAAGAAACATGTTCAAACTTTGCATGCACACCCATCTAGGCATACACATGTTTTTCATGATCACCATCATCATATGTATGCTCACGTGTACACATGTACACATTGTGGTCGTAAAGGCCACCTTGCTAGATTTTGTTATGATCGCATTTATCATGAAAATTTAGCAACTAATTTTGTTTGGGTTAGAAAAGATACTAACCCCCGTGGACCCACAAAGAAATGGGTACCAAAGACCACCTCTATACTTTTTGATGTAGGTGGGAGCTCTCGCAAAACGTGAGAGTGTTGGTGCCTTGGAGTGGATGCGTTCCGTGCCTAAAGAGAACCATTTGGATGCTTCACTCTCAAGGAGATTTGGTGGGAGGACCACCGTGGTTTGGAGAATTAGAGATGCACCTTCATCGGTTTTGGTATCATTCTCTAACTCTCATTTTTAATTGCATGCTTTTCATGTTCATCTATTTATAGCATGCCATGGTTTATTGTTCATTATGCTTATGCCATGCTCTTTAGAATAGTGTTATACATGTTTAGTTACTTGAGCACTTATGTCTTATATGGATCTATATTTAGTGTTCTCACATTGTTTAAACTAACATGTATGCCTTAGATCTAATGCACATGCATATGCATTATGACCATTTGGATGTTTATGATTTTTATTCTTATTGAATCATGTTTCATTATTTCATGATTAGTATGATATTTGCCATGTTTATTAGATTTATACTTTATATGATTAGTTATTGAGACACCCATGTTTAGTATGGACCCATATTTTGTGTTCTCTTTATGTTTTAGCTATCATGTTTATCATAGGTTTAATGCACATGTCTTTGTCATGCAAATCATATGGTTGACTATGATTTTTTTTATTTTAATGATTCATGTTTTGATAAATAACTTGTGTTGTATGATTTCTAATTTAGCCACATGTTTTGATGTTTATAGGCTATCATGTATTTCTTGATTCTAATAGCATGTGGATGTTCTTCATGATCATTTTTATGTTTTTCATGATTGATTTGTATCCGTTTTATGCATAATGATTTTATTACTTGTTTAGATGTTAGTTTTCATTAAGACTAGAATTTATACTTGCACATGTAGTGGGACACAAATAAACCTTTATATATGTTTGTGCATGGATGCCTATTTGTACCCTTTAGATGTTCCAGTATAGTCTAGTTTTGATGATTCATGCATTCAAACATGTATTCCTATTTTTTTATGTGTTTTCTATGATTAAGTGTTTTCACTTCATGTATATGTCTATTTTGCCAAACCTTAAGATATACATGTATGCCCCTTGAGTCATTTGCTTTTCATACAAATCTATATTTTGGACTCAATTGTGTTTAGAGATATGTATGTATACTTTTGTTTTATCAAAACATACATATGCCTTGGAGTTTAATTTGTTATGATGATTTTCGTGACATTGATGAAATTTTCTTTAGTAATGAAGATTTAGTTTTTCATGTGTTCATATTTTAAAGGAATTTCAATCGAGCTTGATTGTCCATTTTCATGATGATATGTTTCACACAAACTTGTACACTCACCCTATTTAATGTATTCTCATGATTTGTTTTCATGAGAATTTGAATGAGCTTTATGGACTTTGAGTGTTTAGTGATCATGTGATTTACATGTGTTTCATGAAAAACAATTGTGTTTTATTCCTTACTTGAAGGATTTCGTACTAGTTTTAAAAGTTTTTCCTATAACTAGTTCATATTCTTCACTATGGTAGAGTTTTTCAAACAAAGCTTATTTTCAAACCTATTTTTGAAAACCCCTACCTTTAATGGGCGGTTGGATGGGAGATTATGTTCATGTATACTTTAAAATGAAAATCATTTAATCTTGAACCATGATTGGGAGGTATAGTTGATATGAGTCATACACTTGATCTTATTCTTGTTTCAATTGGTATCATTGAATTCTTTCAATTGGTATCAATCTTGACATCCTTTTGTATACTCATATATGTTTTGTTTTATATATGTATGCTTACACTTCATATAGTATCAATTTCAATTGGTATATATTTCTTACATACATATATAGATGATTTATTTGTGCTTATTATATCCTTATATCTTGAAGCACAAATTTTGGTTATGTTAAGCTTGAGTTTTTCAATTGGTATCCATATACAAGCTTTATCATAATTTTAAGATTGCTAAGCTTGAATTTTTAATGAATATCATGTTTCAATTGATTTAATTTTCAATTGGTATCTTATTTCAAGCCTATGCATATTTTCTTTTGGTATTTCATAAAGGGGGAGAAAACTCGTATTTTATATTTCAATTGGTATTTGGTTTACCATTGTTTTTGTTTCCCACTCCCTAACTTTATGATATTAAAGTAATTGATATCATATGCTTATAATGAAAAATATCTTCTTTTGGTACCAAGATGCTATTTGTTTCCTTAAAATTGGTATCAATTTTTTTATTATCTATTGGTATCAAGTTTACATTACATGTTTTCATTTTGATATAAAATGTTATTTTGTTTCAATGCCTTGTTTTATATCAAATAGGATTTAGCATTTCTCAAAGTTTGTTGTTTTCAATTGATATCATATTGACTTTGGTTTTACCCCTTGGAATAATTTATTGCTTCTTTGTTTTGAACATTTAGGGGGAGAAGTATTTGTTTTCATTATGTTTGTTTTTACCCCTTTGTTGATGATTGACAAAAAGGGGAGAAGAATTTGTAGTTTATATGCATGGTTGATTTATGCATATGTTGGTTGATTTATGCATATGTTTTAGTTGGTTTTCATTAGTAATAATATGTTAGTTTTAATATTATTGTTTTATTGGTATCAAGAGTCAAGAGCATGTTTCATTGTTTATGTTTTATTTTAATTGGTATCCAGAACATGTTTATATGTGTTTAAGAACATTCATTGCATATCTTAAATGTTTTATTGTTATGCATGAGTTAAGGGGGAGCTTCTTTGAAGCTTTACTTTAATCCATGCATATATAACTCCATGAGTTTTGTCAACATCAAAAAGGGGGAGATTGTTGGCCCAAAGGCCTACCACTCTAGTTTTGATGATGATTAACTCATGTAGTTATGTGTACTAATAATCTTGCAATGTTTAAGTTTCAGATATTTAACAAGATATTAGTTGGTGAAAGCTTTCACACATCTTTCACAAGGTGATTCAAGAGCCTAAGCATCAAAGATGACATCTAGCACTCATTGGAGTCAAGCATGGTGAATCACGGTTTGGACCGAGTCAACTTGGAGACGGCGCTCTACAAGAAGACTTAGGTATCCCTAGTTTAGTTTGTGTTTAGATCTAAATTGTAAAGATTAGAATAGTATGATAATGCTCAAGTTCACAACACACACGTTTCATGTTTTGAATATTGGTTTTCGGTTTTTCGGTTTTAGGTTTAACCGATCTTGGTTTTCATGAATAGATAGATCAAAATAAGTTTACATGATTTAATGTATATATGATTTGTTCTATATACATGCATGCTTTAATTTCCTAGACAAACTTAGTTTTGACTCCTTTATTCATGTGTTATATGTTTTGGTATTTTTGACAAAACATATTTTGGAATTAATGACAAAAACTATGATATATATTTGTTTCATGTATATTGGATTTCTATCCATATGCATCATGCTTCAAGTGTTTAATTATCATGTTTTTGTATCTGGAAGTGTTTTGGACAAAATGTATTTTCTATTCAAGTTTTAGAAAATACAGTTTTTGGTTTTTGGTAAAAATGATTAGATACAAAAATATTTTGATACAAAATCCTCTGCCTACAAATCAATTTTTATGTTTTATACTTAGTACTATTTAAGGATATTTTTCATAAAAATCAAAGTCTTTTCAAAATTGTGTTTTAAACTCAACTTTTGATCTGAGCCGGTCGACCGCACCAGTCGACCGTGCCTGTGTCAGTCTTGTCCGGTCGACCGGACAAGTTGACCGTGGTTCTGGCAGATGCACGTATCAGTGTGCATGTTTGCCGGTCGACCGGGCGGTCGACCGACTGTTAACAGAGTTGCTCTCTGTTTGTTTCGGTCGACCGGGCAGTCGACGGTAGCTGACAACGGTCAAAAATTGACCATTGGGCGGTCGACCGGGCGGTCGACCGGCAGGGTATTCCTGGCAGTTCTGCTGCCAACGGCTATTTTCTGGATTAGCCTATAAATACCCCTTTTGCAAGAGTTTTTCTCTAAGAATTTTTGTGCGAATTTTTACATACTCTCTGGTGTTTTTACAGCAATAAAAAGAAGTTTTTGAGCTTGATTTGAACAATCTTTTTGGTGTTTTCATTAGGGTTTGAAAAATCAAAGAAAAGGGTTTTGGGAAAAGCTTTTGAATTGAACTTCTCTATCTTGGTTTCATTTATTTCCCAAAGATTTTCTTTGAGTTGCTGGTTTCAAATCCCTTGGTTTTCTCCACACTTGAGCTAAAATCTACTATCTTTTCTATAGAATATTGTGTGGGAAAAAGAGATTGTTTTGTGGTTGTTGTTTGAAACCGCTAAGTTGTAAACCCTATCTTTAGCTTGGCTTTGTGCCTTTCCCTCATTGTGTTGAGGAAGTTTGGCTATTGGGTTGTATCCCTCTAGGTTGTGAGGTGATCCTTGTATTGGTTTTGAGTTTGGAAATCCCTCAAGTTGTGAGGAGATTGTTGGCTTGGAGTTGTGCCTCAAGGAGGAAGTTGTGATTGTAAAGAGAGGAGTCGGGTACTCCTTGTGAGAGTTCTTTGTGAACTAGCTAGTGGATTAGAAATCCTTCATGTGTCGAAGGCGGGGATGTAGAGCTGGGTGCTCGAACCTCGATAACATATCTCTGTGTTTGCGTTTGATCCATTGACTCTCTCTCTATCTCTCTCTTTATTTTGTGTATTGTGCAAATTGCTATATCTTATACTTGCTTGTGTGTGTGCATCATTGTTGTAATTGCAATTAGTTTTTAAATTCCGCATTAAGTTCACTAGATTAGCATCGTCACCTATTCACCCCCCTCTAGGTGATTTTTCAGTTTGTAACTTAGGTTTTTATTTTTCTTTCATGTAATTTTTGTTTTATTTATGTAACTGAGAGGAGAGGATACTTTCATGGAGGAATGAGAGCAAGCTTGTACTGAAGGTGACCCCAGTATAAGTGATCTTTTCTTCTATTGTTATTTGAATCGAATCGAGGTTTCCTTTTCTTTTCAATTCTTATTTTGTTCGCTTTCCTATTTTGTGTTTGTGGATCCAAATGAAACCGATAGCCTCGAAGTTGCCTTCTCCTTGCAAGTACCGTTGATGGCTTATGGTGATTGACATCCATTTCTATGGTAGTATAGCTCGCCCCTTCATTTTATAGTGTAAATCGGGAATGGGGAAGATCTCATCTGCCATGCTTCACTCACCTTCAAAGAAAGGTACATCGTCAATACGGGTGACAGGTAAATAGGTGCCGAAGAGGTAAGTATGTTTTTTAGGTTTTAGTTTTTCTTTCATTTCTTGTAACTTTTAGTGTAGATCACCAACACCATAATCACCCCAAATCTCTTTCACTCTTTCATTTTCTTTGTATATATCACTTCTATTTTCTCCATCTCCTTATTCTACCACTTTCTTCTTTACTTAACTATAACTCTTTTTCATTTTCTTTTTAAGAACTAAAAGAAGAATTTTAACCATTAATTGTAGTAAAAAGGAAACTTACTAAACAGCTTCCATTACTAGTCCCTCCTTATGGATCACGACTCGCATAGCCCCTTATTATTACGGTAGAATTGAGCACCTTGTACTTCTATTTTGTTCTCAGAAATTCTGTATTTTTGTGTGCAGCTCCAACCTCAATCAAATTTTGCCGCTGTTGCCGGGGAGGGACGATAAGTAATTCTCATTTTACATTTTTTGTTAACCTTCTTTTTAGTTTTTGATGTATAGATTTAACAAAAAGGAACTTTTGCTACAGTGGACATATAAGTAGCCTTAGACTCTGCTCAAGAAAGCAGAGCCAAGAAGCCCTCAGATTTGTTACATTCCTGTGGCAATCTGAGTGAATTACTAACCTGTATTTTCTGCAGATTAGCTTAATTGCAAAGTTAAATATCTGTAGCTATTAATTTCCTTGTTTGTCTCACTGTACTTCCTTTCTAACCTCAATAGTAAAATGATGTTTGTTAAATGCTAAAAATGATTTAGACTTTGCATTTAGGCACCTGTCTAATTTGTTTACATTTTACATTACTATTGAAGAGTGCTGGAGTAAAAGGTATGTTTGCATGGCATATAATTTAGGAAACATTTTTGAGTGATTATTTGCTTGTTGAATGTTATTTTTCTTTATCCTGCACACTTTGCACAATCAATTTTAAGGGCTTGTCCTATAAACAAGATAAGTTGGGGAAGTCATTACCCTCCCTTAGCCCACAAATAATCTCCTCACTCACTAACCCAAGTCTAACTAAAAATGAGTAGACGTTGGCCCTAGGGACATCTCAGACTCAATTAGGAGATTATCCTAAGGGGGAATGTGTTAGAATTTGACTCCTGTCAAATCAGTGTTTAAGGAAAGGAATTGAGGGGCAAAACCCCGAAGGCTGGTGGTTTGGCTTAATTAGGCCCGTCGCTTTTGCGCGAATACCTCCTACCAATTTATCCCTGACCTGGCTGACTAGCTTGTTGTCAAAAGTCTGCAGTATACCTCCTGTGGACAGTCTAACCAGTTAGGAGTCGTCTAGGTCAAAGATTTACCCTAACTTAGTTTAGAATTTTTTTCTTTGTTTGCTTATTTGTTTGTGTTTTTATTGTGTGATATGGCTTATAACATAATTTTTTCAATTTTAATGGAAATCCATATTACACATCTTTTTTGGATATTACCAATCTGGTATATCATAACTTTAACCAACCTAGTGTGCCGGATTTGTCTTATCCGAATCAATATAACCCATACCCCCAATCTTATAATCATAGTTTTCAGAATAATTTCAACTCTTCACAGAGTCAATGGGGATTCACCTTCCCCGAGTCTAATTTTCAACCAACTTGTCCTCCTTATCCATCTTGTCCACAATATTTGCAAGATTCATACTCAGTTCTACCAGTCCAAAAAAGAAAACTATCAATTTTGAAAATGAGTATGCGTGATTCCAAATCACAATCACAAAATCTGACGGACTCACAAATTTATCACAAATTTCAAAACAACACTTCATCTTTTCAAGGCCAATCGCAACAAAACGATGAACCAATCAACTATGAAAAGATGCTTGAATCCATGACTCGGCTCAAAATGCTCATAATCATGACATAGATGTTATGGTCTAAACTTTACGTTCTCACCGTTTGGCCAGTTCTGATGTCGCTAACCATTCTGTTAGAGCCGAGAGTCATGTTGTTTTGAAAAATAAGGTTCCATTTCAGCACAATAATTTGAACTTGCCCAAACTCCAAATTTTGAAAATGACATTAACAGTTTGGCAAGTTATCCCTTTCCTGAAATTGAACTTGAGAATGAATATGATCCTGAACCTCAACTTGTGATTCAATTCTACTTCTTGATTCAATAATGACTCCGGTATCTTCACCTGATTTCAATCTTTTTCTTGAGTCAACATTGGATCCTGTGCCAATTCATCATGAAATTGAATCACCCATCTTTGATGATCATCATATTGAACTTGATCAATTTCATACTTTTGAAAGTTCTATTGATAAATTAGCAAGTTCTCATTTTTATAAAATTGAACTCAATGAGAAATGTCACCTAGATTCTCAAATTTGTAATCCAGTTCAAACTTTTGAATTAATATTGACTCCTATTTTGTTACCCGACTTGAGTAATATTTTAGAGTCAGTTTTGATTCCCACACATGTCATTCTTGAACTTGAATCACTAATATTAATGCACATTCCATTGTGGGAAAATGAATGTGGACTTGAATTTCAACTTCTTGATTTGGACCCACTTCCTGAACCAATCTCGACCCCTGAACCTTTACTTGACTTAAGTCACTTTCTTGAGTCGGTATTAGTTCCTGTACTTCCGAAGTCCAAGTCAATCATTCTATCTTTTCACACTCCATTTTGGGATAAGGCGGTTGACAAAATTGACTCCGAAATTAATTATGGAATTTGAAAATTAGTTGGGGTTAAATTTTTAATAAAAATCCTTCATGTATACATTATTTTAGTTGGTTATATTAGAGAGATTTCTGGTGGGTTCCTCCGAACTCCACGAAAAGTCGATTGGGCCGCATTTCGTGGAACAATCAGACCACCACCGGAACCACCACCTTAAGGTAGTATTTTCCTTCCCTTTCTTCTTTTTCATGCATCCATGCATTAATTCATACAGTGAGGATAATGAATGAGATAGGTATAGGGGAGAGTTCTAACATAACTTAGGTTTTTCTTTTTATTAAAAACATAAAATTTTTTTAATATTTTCTTTACTTTTAAAAACTTTTTGAAAATAGAAACAATATTTTGACATATTATTTGTAAAAAATTAAGTTAATTTTAAGGAATAGGAAAATCAAAATTAGGATTTCTTATACTTGGTGAAAATAAGATTATTTGTTTGATTTTTAGGGGTAGGAAGATAATTTATCAAAGTAATTTAGTATTAATCTTTACCTTGATAAAATATGCGCACTTCATACACTTACACACTTTGGGCTCAAAAACAAAGATTCTTATGTTTTAAAAATAATAATAGAAAAAGAAAAAATATCTATGAAAGATGAACAAATCTAATTATTGATTAGCTAGGTGCTTTAGCCTAAGTAAGCCTCAGTATTTATGCGAAAGATGATTAGATAAGTTTGAGAAAAAAATATATATATATAAATCCTCCAATTAAGCTGGGTATTTGTGCCTAATAAAGCATAAGTATTCACACCTAAAAGTGGTTCATATAATAAAATCCTTAGTTTGTGGTTTTGTTTGCTCGAGTGCTTAAGTCCTTGGGGTGTTTTCTCACCCGGTGCCCTAACCGTTTGGTTTGGATTCATCGATTAAAGGGTCGTTATATGGGCAGATTAGAAAGCCTAATAGAACTAAGGAATAATACCATCAAAAAAATATTTATATATATAAATAAATAAGGTATAGGAGTTAGAGTTAAAGAACCCTTAGTCAAAATTTCACGGTCACAAGATACATATGACTAAGGGTAAACTAATAGACTAGATGAGAAGTACAATTTGACTCCTTACTTTTGATTGATAACAAATTTTTGAATAGAGACTAAGTTTAGGAATAAAAAAAATTCAGTTTTTCTATAACTTATAGATTACTTAAAACTTACAATAATATTTCAAATATTTTTCTTTCAAAATGTGTTTTCAAAATACTAACATTTTTCTCTTTCTTTACGGATTTTGTGGGTGTAATCCACTGAAAACCCTCACGTGACAAAACTCGTCCTCTAGGGGTAACCTAGAGATTTAACGGCTTGTTCCACATGCTCAGTGCAATCGCGTGACCTGCGACAGTGATCTAATAATTTTTTGTTTAGTTGTTTTGCTCGAGGGCGAGCAAAAGATAGGTATGGGGGTGTGATCGGTCGCTAATATTGCACATTCATTATCATATTCTTATACTTATTATAGAATAAACTCTGCTTTTTTCTAATTATTATTTAATTTATTTGCAGGCCCATTATTAAAGGAGAGGGAAGATAAATGAGCCGAAAAGCCCATTAAATTCTGATTTAAATTAGAATTAATTCGAAGTCAGTAAATCATGGCAGATCAGGTCGGTTCAGATCGGTTGAAAACCAGTTAGAACAAATCCCTACAAATCAATCGGTTGAAGCCAAAGATCAAAGACCATTTAGTCAAAATCTCAGACTTAAACTGTAAATCCAGCTGAAGATAAAATAATCTCTCAAAATCAGGGACCCCCACCACTTGGCTGTGGCCACCTGGCCACAGGAATACTGCAGAAACGCGGCAATTATCGTTAGGGAGTTAGGGGGAGCGTTTGCTCCCCTTTCTTCGTACGCTCTCCTACGTTGGGTTTGCCTATAAATACTGGGATTTTCAGAGCGTACAGAGAACGACAAAGCAGAGAGTAGAACTTAGGCTAATTTATAGTTTGTAACTTAGGCTTTTATTTTTCTTTCATGTAATTTTTGTTTTATTTATGTAACTGAGAGGAGTGGATACTTTCATGGAGGAATGAGAGCAAGCTTGTACTAAAGGTGACACCAGTGTAAGTGATCTTTTCTTTCATTGTTATTTGAATCGAATCGAGGTTTCTTTTTCTTTTCTATTCTTGTTTTTGTTCTCTTTCCTATCTTGTGTTTGTGGATCCAAATGAAACCGATAGCCTTGAAGTTGCCTTCTCCTTGCAAGTGTCGTTGATGGCTTATGGTGATTGACATCCATTTCTATGGTAGTATAGCTCGCCCCTTCATTTCATAGTGTAAATCGAGAATGGGGATGATCTCATCTGTCATGCTTTGCTCGCCTTCAAAGAAAGGTACAGTGTCGATACGGGTGAAAGGTATACAGGCGCCGAAGAGGTAAGTATGTTTTTTAGGTTTTAGTTTTTCTTTCATTTCTTATAACTTTTAGTGTAGATCACCAACACCATAATCACCCCAAATCTCTTTCATTCTTTGGTTTTCTTTGTACATATCACTTCTTTTTTCTCCATCTCTTTATTCTACCACTTTCTTCTTAACTTAACTATAACTTTTTTCATTTTCTTTTTAAGAATTAAAAGAAGAATTTTAACCATTAATTGTAGCAAAAAGGAAACTTACTAAAAGCTTCCATCGCTAGTCCCTCCTTGTGGATCACGACCCGCATAGCCACTTGCTATTGCGGTAGAATTGAGCACCTTACACTTCTATTTTGTATCTCTGAAATTCTGTATTTTTGTGTGCAGGTCCAACCTCAATTAGTATGCACATGTGGCGTACATGTATTGGGTACATATGTGAGTGTATTATATGTTTGTGTTGATTTTCCTTCCTCTCTGTGTGTTTTGGTGGCATGTTACACCATTTCAGACTCGTTTGGTGAGATCTGAACTCGGTAATAAGAGATTCGGAATTGTGCTCATTGTGGACTCGATACACTAGTTTAAAACTGACCCATGGGATGTCTGGAGATCTATATCGGTTCATTCAATGAAGACCAGGTGGCATGGTTCCAAAATCGCGCCATTTCATGTGAGTGTTTGCTTTTGTATTATTTTCTTATTTACCGTTGTCAATATGTATATGTGTTTTACCTTTATCATTCCATGTGGTTGTCTAAGATATTTTGCCAGTATTATTACTTGTCTCACTTCATGAGACAACAGTGAGCATTCACCTTAATTGTGTAGTTGATATGAGCTTGTATCAACATCATTTCAAGTGTTGGTACTTTGTCACTATTTACTTAGGCCTAGTATTGGCTTAGACTGTAGTTTGATTCGATCTCTTGATTGGCTGAATTAATTCATGTTTGAGCATCAGATGTATATAGACCTTATATTTAGATATTGAGATATTAGACTTATATTATTTCATGTGAAACTGTTCGGATTCAGACTAGTTGTAAAGAAACTTGGACTATAATTGAATTGATATTGAGTTAGATTGATTCGTGATTATGGATGATTCATATTTTATGTGGAATACTTATCAGACTTGTTATTTTTTTTGGTAATAACATAGATGAGGATTCATTTGGATATTGAGGATGAATTTGTTATGATGTTACTTTATTAAGAGATTGGATTTCTTAATGTTTGGATCGGTATATGATATTAGTTAGAGTTAGAATTGATATGAGATTTGTGTTCTGTTCTTTGAATCTTTAATAGAGTTCAGAAGAGACCGATGACTTTTGGATTATTATTGTGAGTATTTTTCAGATTTATTCCTGATTATATTTGTTGAGTATGGATGAGCTTATTGATATTGAATATCAGATATAGACTATTCTAAATTACAGTTGTTGAGGATGTTCCCTCTTTAGATATGATTTCTGTATGTGTTCATCGTTGGTCTCGAGGATATACCATGTGCTTTATGTTTGGGTATTCATTACTTCAGTTATTCAGTTAATAAAGGTTGAGTTATTATGATAGAGATCTAGTCGAATCGGTGATCTTATACTTCAGAGTAGATAGCAGTTATCATTACTTATCAGTTATCAGTACTAGTAAGACTATTATGTTAGTGAGTATATCTTTAGTATTTCAGATGTCAGTTATTAATTGACAGCTATTCAGTTGTCAGATACTAGTTATCAGTTATCAAATTATTAGCTATTATTGACATCGTTATTTGTTAGAGATATCCGGTCACTAATTCACTCCTAATAATAACTTATATCATTGCTTATTAATAAAAGATACTATAACCAAGGAAAAAGGCGTAATTGCCTGATAATGCATGTCGTGTATTTTGGGAGGACATTATGGTATTACGAGTTGTGGGTTCCACCACGGGGAACCAAGATAGTACTCGCTACCTATTCCGTTATTAGTTGTCAGGGCTATGCTCAGATTACGGCGTCACACTAATTATCTTTTCGTGTGGGGCTGTGGTCCTGGTTCAGCGCCATGGGTGTTAGATCGTGGTACCGGGCATGCACAGTACCCTTTCAAAATATATGCACTACACTGATAGGCAGGTACAATAATGATAACTTTGTTTGATATGTTAGAAAATAGCTGTGGTATGGGACACAGCTAAGTATTACATTAGTTAGGTTAATTATATAACCAATCAGACTAGAGACATGTACTAGATCACATCTCCTTGACATAGTTGTTGTTTTACAGTTGTATGAGTTGTCTTTTATCGTTCATAACTTTATCTACAACTCTATTCACGTTATTCAGCTACTTTCTGTTTACAGTTTATCATGTTAATATTATGTACATACTGTTTATATCACGAGCACTTTTCCTTTTCTTATACACTCACTGGATCACTTTCTGACAACTCTGAATTTGTACGTCCAGATATTGGATGTATTCATGTTATTGTTCAAGTGTTCGATGAGACCGTACACTTCGCAAGGAGCTGGAGTTTCTCTCTTTTTGCTCCTGATATTCTTATCTCCCTTGCCTTCATATTATTTCCTGATTTCTGATATATCAGTTTCAGTTATTATTCCAATTCTTTATTTATATGATATCATGTGTGGATATTTATATGTCATATTGCAGTGGTCATGATTTATTATACTTTAAATTTATAGCTTGTTTCAGGTTACTTAAGGCTTAACGCGTATACGTGAGGTATTTTCCTTACATATAAGCATCATTGACTCGCGTCACGTCTCCGCTCCAGCGTATTTGGGAAGCGGAGTGTGATAGGATTTTCTTAGTATCAGAGCCTAGGTTTTCGACTTACGATGTTGACTTTTAACTTTGATATTTGCAAGGAGACCTAGTTCATACCAGTAACTTGAAATGAGCTATAGTTACACTGCAATATACATATACTATCCATACAATGATATTGACTCCATTTGAAAATTGATCATCCTTTCCTTGAATATCCATCTCTTTGATCTTTTGATATTCATGATCCCAACACTTCTTTTAAAGTGAATTGGATTCCATCTTGATTCCAGTCCTTTTCATCGATTCTTTTTCCCTGATTTTTGTCTCTTGAAACTGGTCCCTCCATGCTGAAGTCGGTTGCAGAAGTCAGAGTAGCACACGGAAGTGTGGTGGATCCGTGATGCTTAGAGAGCCGACCTGAAAGCTTATTTGTTTTCCTCCTTAATTTTGATTTTCTTTATCATTCCCTACTTTATTGAAATTTCAGTGAAGAAATTTTTATAAAGTGGGTAGAATGTAATATCCCTAGTTTGTAATACTTTTTTTATTTTTCTTAGTATTTAATCTGTTTTACTAGTTATTTTATTTTTGTTATTTAACTTGGTTTATACTTAATATTATTATTAAATATACAAATTATTTTTTTAGATGGTAAATGGTATTTTGGCTTTATATAATTTTACCATTATTTCTTATCAATCTTTTTAGCTACTTGTTATTATTATTTCTAATATTATTCTTTTTATTAACTGATATTAATAGTGGTAGTTATTACTATAATTATTCTTTCATTATGATTATTATTTATTATTATTACTATTAGTGTTATTATTATTAATATTGTTGGTATAT
Organism: Agave tequilana; assembly: GCA_038442645.1. Taxonomy (NCBI): domain Eukaryota; kingdom Viridiplantae; phylum Streptophyta; class Magnoliopsida; order Asparagales; family Asparagaceae; genus Agave; species Agave tequilana. Next base: position 55,638 of record JAVJIF010005572.1, read on the forward strand.
ATTAATTATTATGAGTGTTACCATTATTTTATTTATTTATTATAATATTAGTATGAATATTAGTGGTTGTGGTAGTTGTTAAATGTTATTACTATTATTATTAATTATTATTACTACTATTATTATTGCTGATTGTTATTATTAGTAATGTTGTTACTAATATTGTTTCATCGTAGTTATGACTCTTAGTATTATTGTTAATTACATTATATTATTTTTATTATTGTTGTTAATTTTTATTTTTAATTTCATTATGGTTATTACTATTTATTGTTATTGTTAGTAATGCTATTATTATTGGTATAATGTTGTTGTTATTACGATGTTATAAGTACTATTATTGTTGTTATTATTATTATAATTAGTATTATTAATAATTATTAGTTTTAGTATAAATATATTTACTTTGATACTATATTATTATATTTCAATTCTTTTCCATTTCCTTGATTCATGCCCATGACCTATTCTCTCTACCCATTACCCTATATCCTATACCCGAAACCGACCAACCCAATAACCCAATTTCCCCTTCTAGATAATCTAAATCTAAACCTAGTTAACTTAACCCTAATTATCTATATCATTTTCTTCTCCTTCCCCATCATCCAGCTGCCAACACTTTTGCATCACAGGTCATGGCACACACCTCCCTTGCTCTCCATGCCACACCCGGCAATAACCGGGGCCCCCTCTCCTCATTGCCGTAGCACCTCCCCTTTGTCGCGCATCCAGGCCACACCAAACACTACCACGGGCTCCCCAATTCCCCAGGCTGAGATCTCCCCGTGCACAAGTCCACAATAGCCCCCTCACATGGCAGCCCTCCTTCTGCCAATCTCCCCATTGGCTACACCCCTACCTCCCCCTTGATGGCTCATGCGCAGCCCAGGATCGAGCATACCCCCCTCTCAACCATCTCCTTCTTCGGCGGATCGTGGCACACTCCCGTGGCTTCTCCCACTCCCCTGGCCTACACTTGCAGCCCCCTATAGACCCCCCTGTAGATCTCCATCAATTGCACAATCGAGCTCCACTCCTCCTTAGCGAGATTTCTAGCACGAGCAAACCATTGCCGCAGCCCCATGGCACCAGCACCCCGCGTGAGCACTCCACTAGGCAAAGCAACGGTCAACCATTGGCCGCATCTCCTTCCATTGGCTGCTCACAGTCCACCCGCTGCATTCCCATGGCCTTCGATGAGCCTTTGCGATGCTCCGCGATTCCCCGATCTCGTCGTTAACCTTCTCTTGCATCCTTCGCGATGCTCCGCGAGCTCCGCCATCGTCGGCCATTTTCCTTGCTCCTCCTTGCTTGACTGGCCATGAGTTTCTCTCTCAAGTTATTTTTCTCTCTTTGCTATATAATGCATGGGGTGGTGTTTATTAATGTGCATGTGTTTGATATATGTTAATATCTGAGTGTGATTTATTTATGCTTAATGTGTGGGTATGTGTTATTTAAGTGTGTGTGAGTTAATTAATATGCATGCATGTGTTTAGGTGTGTTGTGTATATTCTGTGCGTGGGTGTGTTTGCAAGTGTGTGCGCGTGAGTTGATGTGTGTATATATGTATATATTAAGTGTAAGCATGTATATATATATATATATATATATATATATATATATATATATATATATATATATATATATATATATATATATATATATATATATATATATATATATATATATATATATATATATATATATATATATATAGGTATGTGTATGCGTATACTCATATATATGTATGTACATGGGCGTACCCGTGTATGTATGCATGTGTGGCATATGTGTATTGGGTATATCTGTGAGTGTAACATGTGTCTGTGTTGATTCCCCTTCCTCTTACAACATTTCAGACTCGTTTTGTGAGATCCAAACTCGGTAACAGGAGATTCGGAATTGTGTTTATTATGGAGCTGATACATTGGCGATTTAAAGACTGACACATGGGATGATCCGGAGATCCGTATCAGTTTGTGCAGTGAAGACCAGATGGTGATTCGGCTCCAAAATGCGCCATTTCATATGAGTGTTTGTTTTTGTGTTATTTTCTTATTTACCGTTGTCAATATGTATATATGTTTTACCTTTATCCTTTCATGTGACTGTTATGGACACATAAAAAAAAGACAAACTCCCATACTACTTTTCAATTGGTCAAAATGATGTCCAACTTGTCGATGTCTACAAAAGACAAGCCACGGGCAAGCTAATGACTAATTCAACACATCTTGAGGGACAAAACAGAAGCCAGGCCCCGCTGACCCAATGAAGCAGATAGCAGGCCAAATGCTGTTTGAGGTTGAGTCAGCTCAATACTCAGCCTCACGCGAGCCTAGGTGCTAGCCTTACTCCAGAGGCTAAATTATCTAGCTTCACCTTGAAGCCCTTCAAAATTCAGTAACGAGCCAAGTGCTAACTTTCGCCAGAAGCTCAACATAGCCGCACAGGGCTAATTTCCTAGCTTTGTCGAAGCCATGACAGCTCTGATTAAGAGCTTTTAGCTCCGTATGCAGAGATAAACCTAGCCCCCTGCGAGGCTACATCCAGCCTCACATGACGCTTTCTACGCCTCTACGAGAGGGCTGGCCTGGTCAAACCTTTGACCTAGCATTTAGTGGGCTAACCCCACTACGTAAGTAGGGTTACTGCCACTTTTAATGGGCAATTACACCCGCCTACTTCACCCCACATTCAGTGGAACAGCCAGGTCAATAGGCAATTTTTAGGCTCGCTCGAGCTTGTCAAGCCTCACATGCGGCTCACATTTAGCCAAGCGCAAGCATTATAGCCTAACGCGAAGCTCAAAATAGCCTTCGATACGATGTTAGCTGACTGTTATCAGTGATGGCTGATTTCTAGGGGTAGTTACACCCTTCCAGAGCCTATAAATAGCTCATCTGAGAATGAGCTCGGGGAGGCCAATCGAAGGGGGAGGTCAAGAAAGGCATGCAATCAAAGAGAGAGCAGAACAGGAGAGGCAGGAAGGCATCGAGAGAGCTAACAAGGCTAATTTTTCTTGTTTCCTAGAAGCTTCAGAGAATTACTTCTCTAAGTTCAAGGTGTTGATACTTCAAGACCTTCCTTTTTCAAGGAATCTTCAGAACCAGGCGAGAAGGAATTCCCAAACAGTAGCATTTGAAGATCAATCGCTCGCATCATCAACAAGACAAAGTGGTCACGCTCTGATCAGACTCCTATCGGCAAACTTTATCTCAGAGGAGATCAACTTGTAATTTTCTTTTTCTTTAAAAAAATACTTGTAATTTTTCTCATCAATATTTTATAAGTTTTCCCTTATTGATTTTCAATGAAAAACAAGATGGCGACTCCATTGGGTATTTTATTCTTCATTGCTGAGAATCAGGTATCACAATGCGATGATCAGACCCTCAGTCTATTGCTAAAACATTGGTCATTAATTTTGACTAAGAGAAGTTCGAACGACTTCTTACTGGGGGGTAGCAAAAATCTCCTACGTGTGCGCAAGCACAGGAAGGTTACATAGCAAGTATTCCCTTGACTACGTCTGGGAAGCAAGTCTCTGTTGAGACTAATGAGATTCTCCATGAACCTAATCCTGCCTCATGTGAGGCTAACCAGGCTCTGCGCGAGCCTATCACTGTCCTGGCTGGGACTAAGTTAGCCCCACGCCAGCGTGTTAGCGTTGCGCGTAAGCTTTCAAGGGTTCCATGTGAACCTAAAATAGCCTCTGCCAAGGCTATGTGATTGCAAAGTCCACCCTTGCCTCTCTCGAATCAGCTTACGATGAAGATAAGATAGTCTTGGATTACAAAGACTCCCTCTGCTCCTCAGCTTCGCCAATCTCTCAAGGCTAAAGCTAAAGCACCCTGTGCTTACAGTGAGGCTATTGTATCCCCGCTTGCCTCAATAATACTATTTGGCGGTGTTAAACCTGCCGCATGTGAGGCTAAAACCAGAGCACCTGTGCATACTAACAGCGTCACTGATCTAGCGTTGCTCTCAGCACCAAGTACTAGAATACTCTACCGCAAGGCTAGAGGTAAAGCACGACTGAGTGCTAATAGCGAAGCTTTTCTAACCTCGCTTGTGGGAAGAACTCTGCATGGCAGAGCTAAGTTCGCCTCCAAGGGCAAAACTGGAACAGTAGCCTTGCCTTGCGAAGCTACCCCCTCAAGTGAAGCTACCTTAGTCTCGCCTATAGTAAAAAAAAAAAAGCTTTTAAGGCTAGGTCTAAGGCTTCTTAGCCCAACAAGGCTAACTTCCAGTCTCCTCGGGTCTTTGTGATGGATAGGTTGGGTCCAGTTAACACAGACTTGAGAAATTATCTAAGGACAAAGCGAAAATTTTGCTTAGAGGAACCTACTTACATCTCTCCATCACAGAGCGGACAAATAGGGTGTCAACTTATGATAGTGCACTCTATCCATTGTTCCCCAGGAAAGATCCAAATAGCTGCTACTCCAAGTCCTCGATCAGTATTCGATCGAATATCATCCCAGACTGATGAGAAGGCCAAGCCCCGAAAAAGAAGGCAACGAAGGTGACTTATCTCGCAGCCGCCTCTATTAACATAATAAGCAAAAGGAGGGATCATTTTGGTCTCGAAGACAAATATGAGGAACTTTAACTCCTCCAGCCAACTCCCCGGGCTCTGGCTATAGCCCTGGCTTGAGTCAGGTTCTGGTGAACGAAGAGAGTGCCTTCTAGGGTACTCGCTCTAGGGTAGCAATACCCTATAATTATAGACAACCTTCTTCGTCAACATGATCTCTATCAGTCAGGTGGAACCAGAAGAGGAAATTAGGCCATTCGACACTGATTTTTGGGCTCCACTATTAGATCTTCAATGGGAGAAGCATTTTTAACAACGCGACCCTCCTACAAAAGATAAGTGAATCAAATTGATGTTAGTGATCAAAAGCACCCGAAGCTCATCTCTATAAGTGAAAGTTTATCACCGAAAGAGAAGTAAGACCTTATAGCCTTGATAAAGAAGTATATAGATGCCTTCACTTGGAGCTATGAAGACATGCCTGGCCTTGACCCTCAGGTGGCGATGCATTACCTCAACATCAAGCCAGATGCTAAGCCAGTCAAACAACAATAATGATGGTTCCAACCTGATAACATAGAGGCAATTGAAGCTGAGGTTCAGAAACTCATCGAATGTGCCTTCATTCGAGAGAAACAACACCCAGACTGAGTTGCTAACATTGTACCCGTTCTTAAAAAGAATGAAAAGATCTAAGTTTATATTGACTTTCGTGATCTTAATATAGCCTATCCTAAAAATGAATTTCCGTTACCCATCACAGATGTCATGATTGACAATACGTGTGGTTTTGAAAGGGTGTCATTTATGGATGGCTTCTCAAGGTACAATCAAACCAAGATGTAATCATACATCATTCCAAACACCGTTGGGTGTGGTTTTCTACACGGTTATGCCATTTGGTTTAAAAAATGCAGGTGCCACCTACCAGCGTGCAATGAGCACAATCTTTCGTAATCACTTTCAAAAGATAATAGAGTGTTATGTTGACGACATTACAATCAAAAGTGATGATAAGAATAGCCATCTTCACAATTTGAGAACAATGTTCATCTCATGCGGGTTCACCAGCTAAAGATGAACCTGACAAATTCTTTCTTGGGAGTTTCAAGTGACAAGTTCCTGGGATTCATTGTCACATCTAAAAGAATTCATCTTGATCTAGATAAGATCAAAGCTATTCAGGACATGCAGCCTCCAAAGAATCTAAAAGAACTTCAAGGTCTGCAAGGCAGGTTGGCTTACATCCGAAGGTTTATTGTAAGCTTGTCAGGTCATTGTCAACCATTCAAGTGCTTAATCAAGAAGGCATACCTTTTGTTTGGGATGATGCTTGTCAAAACACATTTGAGGATATCAAAACATACCTCACTAAGCCTCCATTCCTAGTATCTCTTATTGCGAGGAAACTATTCTTACATCTGAAGGTTTATTGTAAACCTGTCGGGTCGCTGTCAACCATTCAAGCGCTTAATGAAGAAAGGCATATCTTTTGTTTGGGATGATGCTTGTCAAAGTGCGTTTGAGGATTTCAAAACATACCTCACTAAGCCTCTAGTCCTAGTATCTCCTATTGTAGGGAAACCTTTCTTACTATATGTAAGGGCCATGGACCATTCTTTAGGTGCTCTGCTCACACAAAAGAATGATGAAGGCGCAGAGCAAGCCATCTATTATCTCAGTAGAACCTTGATTAGTGCAGAAAGTCACTACAACCCAGTCGAAAAGGAGTGTCTCGCTCTTGTCTTTGCCATCCAGGAGATGCAGCATTACTTGGTCGGGTAGACTGTTCATGTCATCTCAAGAGACAATCATCTTCAGATTCTTATGACAAAGCCAAGTTCCTTGAACTCCAGATTGGCTAATTGGGCCATACTGTTGTCCCAATCTAATATAACCTTCGTACCCCAAAAGGCCATCAAAGATCAGGCTCTCACGGACTTCCTGGCAGCTCACCCAGTTCTAAAATCTTTAAAACTACATGAAGATATTTCAGATGAAGTCATCAAAGTCAACATAACTTCAAGCGATGATGCATGGCAGTTGTTCTTTGATGGCGCATCAAGAACCGGACCAAAAGGCAAGATCATCAGCGGAGTGGGGTGGTATTTTTCTCACCCGGGAATCATGTCTTCCCTCATGCATTCTCAATAACGAAGCCTTATTCCAACAACGTAGCTGAGTACAATGCTTTGCTCATTGGCTTCCACCTCGCTCAACAGATGGGGATACAATATCTTAATGCTTATAGCGATTCCAAGTTGATCATCAACCAAGTTAAGGGTGAATATGAGGTCCATCATGAAGACCTTATACCTTATCATCATGCAGCCATTCAGTTGGTTAATACATTCGAAGGCTTCTACATCAGTCATGTATCCAGCCTCTAAAATATAAAGGCAGATGCTCTAGCAGCACAAATAGTTTCACTGACTTTAACTGCTGATACAAGCTACTATCTCACAGTGGCCACCAGTTACCTCTTCTGCCCGAAGTATGGTTTAGAGGTTAGTAAAGTTCATGCAACCTCAACAAACTTTGAACCAAGGGACTGGCAATTCCTGATCATCAACTATGCCTTACACGACAAATTATCCAGTGACCCTAAGGAAGTAGTGACTATCCGATGAAGGTCTATTCGATTTTACTATGATGTACTGGTAAAAATGCTATACCACTGTTCATATAATGGTATACTTCTTCGTTGTCTATCTAATTCAGAGACATAAGAAGTAATCAAAGAGGCACACGATGGCATATGCGGGACTCATCAACCAGGTCCGAAACTCCAAGATCGATTGCACAGACTGGATTATTATTGGTCAACTATGATAGCCGATGCAATCAAATATGCACAAAGGTGTAAATCCTGTCAAATTCACGCAGACTTCATACATCAACCTCCGGAGCAACTTCACCCAACTATTGCATCATGGCCATTTAAGGCTTGGGGAATTGATATAATTGGACTAATCAGTCCTCCGTCAGCTAAAAGACATCGATTCATCCTTGCAATAACTGATTACTTCTCAAAGTGGTCAGAGGTTGTGTCACTCTCTAAGGTTAAAATCACTAACGTGGTTAACTTCATCAGACATCATGTCATCCACTGATTTGGTGTCCCTAAACGGATCATTCACGACAATGGTCTCCAATTCGCAAGTCAACCATTCTATCAGTTCTGCGACATGTACCTGATTTAGAATGTGGCTTCAATTGCTTATAACCTTGCTGCTAATAGTTTAGTGGAAGCATTCGATAAGATAATTATTAAGCTACTTAAGAAATTCATTTTATAAGGCAAAAGAGATTGGAATGAGAAGCTCAGTTAATGTCTTTGAGCCTATCGAATTACGGTCTGAGCACCAACAGGCAACACACCTTTTTCTCTGGTATACCGGTGTGAGGCAGTCAGACCTCTAGAGATCCAGATGACATCGCTACGGGTCACCTTAGCAACCAAAATGACTAAGGAAGACAACGATCGGTTACGCCTTTAAGAATTCGAAGCCCTAAACGAGAAATGACTATAGGCTCAATAACACATTGAGTTGTACCAAGCTCGGATCTTGAAGCCTTCAATAAGAAAGTTAAAGAGAGGGTATTCCAGAAAGGAGATTTGGTTTTAGCCGTCAGGCGACTCATGATCATGACACACAAAATCAAAGGCAAATTTCAACCCAAATGGGAAGGGTTGTACGTTATAGAAACAATCTACTCAGATGAGGCCTATCACCTAGCAAATCCAGACGATAACATACTCATGATGCTGGTTAATGGCAAATTATTAAAAAAGTACTATACTTGATCACATTAACACCTCACCTCTGATCAGATAAGTACTCATTATGATAATGTTAACACTAAACCACTGGTAATTGGTCAAGTATATATGATGCTTGTATCGAATATATTCCCCTACAATGGAACTATCGATCAATGACAGTCGACTATATTACTGCTTAACACGAGCATAATAGTCCTCATCGATCGACAATAGATGACTATATTCCTGCTCAATAAAAACATAATAATCCTTACCGATCGGCAGTAGTCAACTATGTTCTTGCTTAGCATGAGCATAATAGTTCTCATCGATCGAGAACAGACGACTATATTCTTGCTCAATACGAGCATAATAGTCCTCATTGATTGACAATAGATGACTTTGTTTCCGCTTAACAAAAGCATAATAGTCCTCATCGATGGTGGCAGACGACTATATTCTAGCTCAACACGAGCATAACAGTCCTCATTAATCAACAACTATTCGGTGATAGGTGGGACTAGCATCGACGATCAAACATCGCTGGAGCACTAATCAACACATAAGAAGCTGGTTAAGAGTTCTAATTAGCATATAAGAAGCTGGTTAAGATGAACGGTGCATGAGAATACAATCCAATCTTTAAATATTGGCTTTTAAGTCTAATAGAAATTCTCGATAACTCATCATGCTGAGGGGAATAGCATGAAGCCTAACTCAAACGGTGGTTGGTAAAGGTATACCAAATCCGTTGATAGCTGAGGGTTTGCTAAAATCCTAAGGGATCTGATCCCATTTGATTCCCCTCAAAAATCTTTTACTAATTTCTGTCCATGGAATGGTAAGGCTACACAAACAATGTTCATTTTCCCAACGAAATGAATCACAAGTCAGACCTATCATGTTAACATTAAACCTCTGATAGTGAGACTCTGATATATTCTCCAGCGGATAAAATCTACATCCAGACCCTAGCAGATCGATATCCAATCAAGTTGTTGTTAAGTTCAAACACCTCAACAGTAAATGAATTCCTGTCAAGTTAACATAACACCTCTAACAAGTTAATTTTACAATCCCTAAGCAGAGAGTTGTCATGATCATTTTTGACAAAATCTCCTTTCGAATTTCCCAGCGAGGGATTTGGTTATTACACTAATGATTATCTCTGAATCCCCACAGAGTTCTTTTTGTCACGTTAATAATTACCTCTGACAAATAATCTCTTATGCTTTATTTTCAAACTCCCCAGTGAGTTTCTGGTAGACTCGCCTTGAAGTCTATTATTTCCCTTTTCAAATCCTCAATGGATTTTCCTAATTGTCACGTTTATAATATACCTCTGACAATTTATTTCAAATGATGTCCAAGGAAATACCAATTTTCCCATGGAATTCGTAATTAAATTCTATTTTACCCAGCGGAACTACTTCTTTCACTGTCATGTCTAACTTGTCACCTTTGAATAGTGAGATTTCACCTTGGTGGTTTCTCATTCGGTTATATCCATGTTACGTTTGAACCGACAGATAGCCAAGTCTCGTCTTCCAGTCCAGTAGGGACTACTCCTTTCTCATTATGTTCAGTTCGCCACCTCTGAACGGCCGGGCTTGAGTTAGTAATTCCGAATCGGTTATGTCCATATTGCCTCTGAACTGATGGATGCCTAGATCTCCCCTTTTATGGTACTCAAACTATCCTGTCCATAACACCTCTTAAAAGACGAGTCTACAAGTTTGTTCTTCTTTTCCCCGTCAGTGCCGGGAGTTCTTGGTGTCATATTAATACAACTACCTTTGAACGGCGAATTGTGAGCCAGATGTCTCTTAGTTGGTCATATCCATATTACCTCTGAACTGACCAGTGCCCAGGTCCAATTCACCTTTGCAGTCCCTAGTGGCTAGCTGCTAAGTTAATATGACTATCTCTGGCAGCTGATTCAGAGTTTAGTGTGTCTTAGTCTATCATGTTTAGTTTATCTCCTCTTAATAGACGGGTCCCTAAAACTGGGTTCACCTTTATTTTGTCATCATGTCCAGTTTATCACCTTTGAATGACAAAATTTTGAGCTTGGTGGTTTCTCAATCAGTCATATTCAGTCAATCACCTCTGAATCGATAGATAACCAAGCCACACCTTTTCATGTATTGTTATGTCTAGTTCGCCACCTCTGAACAGTAAACATTCCTTATTTGGTACTTTATTGGTTATGTTCAGTTCGTCATCTCTAAACCGATGATTGTCCAAATTTTACCTTTCTTTGTCATTTTGTCCAGTTCATCATCTCTGAGCGACAAAATTTCATGTCTGATGTTCTCCAATTAGTTATGTCAGATTTATCATCTCTGAACTGACGAATCACCAGACTTAATCTTTTCAAATTTAGTGATTCCTAATGGATTCCTAATCTACCCTCTTTTAATCCCTAGTGGACTCTTACATTTGACTGACTTTATTATGTTCTTAACCTCTGAATAATTTCAGCCACATTTGTAATTTCTTCGGAAATTCAACTTGGTGAATTTTCACCCATTTTAATTATTTCAGAAGAACTTTCTTACCACGTTCTCCTTTACGGGAGATTTATATTACCTATGGGTAATTACATGAGCACACAGAGGATGATATGGAGACAAGCAAATGAGTCAAAGGCAAAATTTTATTGATTCAAAAAGGATATACATTGATGATACATCTAGATTGTCTCACATACAACTTATACTTCAAAAGTAGCTACTTGTTGCTCTACATCCAGAACAATAGATCTACTTTCGCTCTTCAAAATGAGGGCAGTCATCAAAGTCAAAATGCAGTGACACATTCTGAGTCCACCACACCAACTGGACACGAAAGGCCTCCCCATCGCAAGGCCATAATCCTTCGCTTAATGGAAGATTTTGCCACCAGAAACTCATCCAATGGGCATGGGTTCTTCGCCCTAGTCACTTCTTTGAATAAGATTGGCGAAGGGAGGATCCGAGACCTAACTGGTGATGCCCCCTTTCCTGTGACCTTCAAATATCTTGTGCAGAGACCCAGCAAAGGCGAGATATTGGCAAAAGTAATGACACAGTTTCCCATATATGTTGAGTTCAACAACACAAGTCTGCAACTAAGTAGGTTATCTTGGATAAACAACTGTTAGTCTCCTCCTGGAATTAGTGTCGGCTGCTCTAGTATATTCTTCTTACTGATAATTAAAGCCTGGACTTGAAAATGAAGATACATACTCCTGTTCTCCTTCATCGTCGAGTCGAAGAGATTGCTCAATGGATTGGGAGTATAATGCACTATAAAACAAAGAAAAAGAATATAAGTAGGTTAGCATTGTGTAAAAAGAAAATGCTAAGTCAGAGTCTCGCTTCCTGGGAAATGATCCAGATCCAGTCTTGCTCCACAAGCAGAACTAACTTTGTCTTGAGGTTAAACTTCAGATTATACAGAGGCGAAAAGCTTGAGATCTTGAAAGGCACTTATGCCTTGAAGAAAGGCCAAGTTCTTGCCTCGTCCAAATTGCCAGGCTAGACTAGCTTTGAAAAGGCCATGTCTTAACCTTGCCTAAATGGCAAGGCTAAACTTGCCTTAATGAGGACAAGGCTTAACCTCGCCTATAACGAGATTAGCCTCGCCTAAGAGATTACTCTTCTTAAACCAGGCAAGTACCAGCTTCTTCGAGAAGCTAAAAGGTTTCCTCCAAAATCCACAGGAAAACAAAGTATCTAGGGAATCTAATCCCTAAATTTAGCTGTTAAAGCTAAAATTGAGGAGATAACTCCCTAAAGATCACTAAAAAATGGTGAGATTGCGGATGCAGTAGTGCTCAATGGCGATGGATCGAGTAACGACCAGAGTAAAAGTTTCCTCAGGGGCCTCTACCTCCTTGCTCGGGCGATGAGAAGACTCCGTAGGGCTGCCCTAAAGAAGCCGATAACCATAAGTCATTTGAAAAGGAAAGAGAGGGAAGAAGATCCCTGTTGAAGGTTCGCTGATAGAAGAGTTAAAAATTCACTGTAAGAGGACTATAAAGGTCCTATTTATAGGCCCCATAACGCAGCCTTGCCATTGGCACTTCAGATTTTGACGTGCACGTGAGCCTAAAGCACTGACTTGTGAGTCTACCGCTGACTTGGCACTGACAAGCCAATTTTGCCTTGAAAGCGAAGTTGCTTTAGAGAGCCCCAAGGCGAGGCTACTCTAGAGGTGAGGCTACTCCAGAAGCGAGCCTTTTACCTGAAGGCGAGGTTACCCCAGAGGTTAGGCTCCTCCCAAAGGCGAGCCTATTCTCAAAGCGCATGTGAGGCTAGCACTGACAGAGTGCTGGCAAGCCAACTTTGTTTTGGAGCGAGGTTGCTTAAAGAAGCCCGAGGTGAGGCTCCTCCCAGAGGCGAGCCTATTCCAGCCCTAAAGGGAGCCTTTTATCAAAGGCAAAGCTACCCATAGGCAAGCCTATTTCAGCCCAAAGGCGAGACTATTCTAGACTAGAAGCAGGACTAAAATTCAATACTAAAGGCGAAGCTGAGCTCAACAATCAAGGCGAAGCTTACACCCACATATCTTTGATTATCAATCAAAGAAATTCAAAGTATTTTAAAATCTGAACCATCCCATTATAGATTTACAAAAACTTTAAGGGGGTTTTGTTGACACATTAAAAAAGACAAACTCCTTTACTACTTTTCAACTGGCCAAAATTATGTCCAACTTGTCGACATCTGCAAAAGACAAGCCTCAGACAAGCTGATGACCAACTCACACATCCCAAGGGACAAAGCAGAAGCTCAAGCGCCGCTGATTCAGTGAAGCAAACATCATGCCAAATACTTCTTTTTGACGTTGGGTCAGCTCAATACTCAGCCTCGCACGAGCCCAAGGTGCTACCCTCACTCTAGAGGCTAAATTATCTAGCTTCGCCTTGAAGCCCTTCAAAGCTCAGTAACGAGCCAAGTGCTAGCTTTGCCTGAAGCTCAACATAGCTGCACGGACTAACTTTCTAGTTTTCCAAAGCCGTGACAGCTCTGATTAAGAGCTTTTAGCCCCGTGTGTGGAGCTAAACCTAGACCCGGCGAGGCTACATCCAGCCTCGCACGAGGCTTTCTACGCCTCTATGAGAGGGCTGGCTGATCAATCCTTTGACCTAGTATTTAGTGGGGTTAATGCTACTTTAAGTGTGTGGTTACACTCACCTACTTTGCCTCACGTTCAGTGGAACGGCCAGTCAATAGGCCATTTTTAGGCTTGTGCGAGCCTGTCTAGCCTTGCATGTGGCTCACATTTAGCCTAGCGCGAGCGTTATAGCCTCACGTGAAGCTCAAAATATCCTTCGGTGCAAGGCTAGTTGACTGTTATCAGTCATGGCTGATTTCTAGGGACAGTTACACCCCTTCAGAGCCTATAAATAGCTCATCTGAGAGGGGGAGATCAAGAGAGGCAGGCAATCAAAGAGAGAGCAAACAGGAGAGACAGGAAGGTATCGAGAGAGCTAACAAGGCTAGCTTTTCCTTGTTTCCCAGAAGCTCCATAGAATTATTTCTCAAAGTTCAAGGTGTTGATACTTTAAGACCTTCCTTTTTCAAAGAATCTCCAGAACTAGGCGAGAAAGAATTTCCAATGTAGCATTCGAAGATCGATTGTTCACATCGTCAACGGGACAAATTGGTCACGCACTGATCAGACTCCCACCGACACAATTTTCTAGAAATCTCAGAGGAGATCTATTTGTAATTTTTTCTTTAAAGAAATACTTGTAATATTGCTCCTCAATATTTTATAAGATTTGCCTTATTGAATTTCAATGGAAAACAACTGTCTGAAATATTTTACCAGTATTATCACTTGTATCACTTCATAAGACATCAGTGAGCATTCATCTTAATTCTGTAGTTGATATGAGCTTATATCAGCATTATTTCAGGTGTTGGTAGTTTGTCGCTGTTGGCTTAGGCCTAGTGTTGGTACACCTTAGACTGTAGTTTGATTCGATTTATTGATTGGAGCTTGTACAAGCTCATATCAACTACAGAATTAAGATGAATGCTCACTTCATAAGACATCAGTGAGCATTCATCTTAATTCTGTAGTTGATATGAGCTTGTATCAGCATTATTTCATGTGTTGGTAGTTTGTCGCTGTTGGCTTAGGCCTAGTATTGGAACACCTTAGACTGTAGTTGGATTCGATCTATTGATTGGTTAGATTAGTTCATGTTTTAGTATCAGATGTGTATGGATCTTGTATTTAGATATTGAGATATTAGACTTATATCATTTCATGTGAAACTGCTCGGATTTGGAATAGTTGTAAAGGAACTTGGACTATAGTTGGATTGATCTTGAGTTGGATTGATTCATGATTATGGATAGATTCATATTTTATGTGAAGTACTTATCAGACTTGTTATTCTTTCTTTTGGTAATAACATAGATGAGGATCATTTGGAAATTGAGGACGGATTTGTTATGATGTTACTGTAACACCCTGATCCCCGGTGTACGTATCACCGTATCTGTACGCAATACGATGTACAAATTTGATTTGACCTCTGTAGTATTCCGATTGAGCCGATTTCAGTTTCTAAACTTATTTTCTAATATTCTAGATTTTTCAGGATTTTCTGGAAATTTTCTAGATTATTTTGGAAAATCTCCGTTGTCGGTGTCGACCGATACCGATAACCGGCCTTCCGATTTTTATTTCACAAACGGAGTAGAATTTTGAGAATCCTCTTTCACCGTGCGCCTTAGAATCATGTTCTCTACGTTGGGGTATTTTTGAGGATTTTTCAGAATTTATTGAAATCCTGGCAAAATCGGTGTCACCCGTATCGGCGACAACTTCCGGGATTTTTAATTTGCAAACCGGATTGAGTTTCGACAAACCGTCTTCATATTACGACTCAGAATAATTTTATCTATTTTTTGTAATTTTTGGACACCGTTCGGAGCTAGTCGAATTTTGGACCAAATTAAATAATATTATTTTAATTATAAAAATTCTTTCCTTTTCTTTTTTTCTCTTCCCACTTCTCTTTTCCAGCGACTTCTCTCCACCGCCTCACTGTTCACCCACCATCTCTCTCCCCCAAATAAAATCTCTAATCCCTCTCTCTTCCTTAATTTTCTATCGATCTCTCTCTCCCAAACTCTCTCTCACTAATCTCTCTCTCCCTCTCGAACCCATCACAACCCCTCAAACGCCAGCCAACACCACCGCCGCCACCGCAGCCTCGCGCCGCCACCACGCAGTCGCCGGAGACTCGCGCGGCCACCACGCAGCCGCCGACCGGACCTGGACCCCCTTCCTCTCCTTCTTTTCCATTTCTTTCTTCTTCTTCCCCTTTCTTTTCTTTTATTTCTTTTCTTTCCCTGTAAATCTTCTCTCTCTCCCCCTCTCTTTCTCTCTCTCCTACAGCGACCGCCGCCGGCGGCTAGAACCGCCGCCGGCGGGTTCTGTTGGCCGCCGGCCAGCTAGGCTGGCCGGCCACCGTGCGCGCAGCAGCAGCAACACTGCTGCTGCTGCTGTGTGTGTAGTGTGTGTGAGAGAGAGAGAGAGTGTGTGGTGTTGTGTGTTGTGTGTGTGTTTGTGTGTGGTGTTGTGTGTTGTGTGTGTGTGTTGTGTGTGTGGTGTAGTGTGTTGTGTGTGTGAGAGAGAGTGTGTGTTTGTTCTGTGTGTGTGTGGGCTGTGTGCGTGAGTGAGTGAGTGAGAGAGTGAGTGTGCTGTGTGTGAGTGAGTAAGTGTGTGAGTGTGTGTGTGTGTGTTTGTTGGGTGAGTGGACACACCCGAACCCACTATTTTAAGTCCTATTGGTTGATTGGAAACTGTTACCCAATAAGCCCAAACCCATTAACCCATTAATGGGTTAAGCTTCTAAACCCAATATCTACTCATTCCACCCGTTAACCCATTACCCTTTTCATTTAAGTGATGGGTTTGGGTAGTGGATTTAAACCCGACCCGTTATACCCGGACCCGACCCATTAAAGGTAAAATTGCATTTTAACCCCTGTAATATTTTAAATTACTTTTAGGCCCCTGTAAAATAACAAATAGCCCCCTGAATCTTTTCAGTTATTACATATTTAACCCTCGTGTATTATTTTCAGTGTTCGGACGATATCGGGAGCATCCGGACTCCGATTGGAACGATTCTGGATCCGTTGCGATCGTGGGAACGAGAGCTACAGTCCTGTAGCCAGTTTGTGAGTGTTTTATTTTTATAAATTATATTTTATCATGATTAAGATCTTGATTGATTGCCTAATTAAGAATAATTAACATAATTATCGGTAAATCATGATAATTATTGTAATTCCTGTAATTAAGACATAATAACGGAATGCGTGGTTAGTTAATAAGATGAGAAACACTAGTCACTATTTATTATAATTTGGTAAGACTTATATGTAACACCCGAGTAGATGATCACACCGGTACACTAAATACCGTAGTGCATATACCGTAGTGCATATATAATATATATCGGTTATACTGGATGTCGGTAATTCATGTAGCTTTAGGTAGTGTCATGCACACGTCTCACATTACATAAGTACTGATATTCATGACCCTAATACTGCAGGAATATACGGATATTCTAGGACACTGGACACCGTCATTTTATAGACACACTGATCACTGTCAGGACATGCACGTGCACTGAGATAGTACACGGATAGACCACTGCATGGACTACTTCATTTCATGCCCATGCTACACATGCCTGCATTTCATATTTCCATATCACTGTTACATCGGCATATTATGTTGACGTATCACTGTTACACCGGCATATTATGTTTACGTATCACTGTTATACATGCATGTTATGTTTCCATCGCCCTGTTACCAGTGCATGTATGCTTTCTCTATTACTGTCATAGGAATCCCCGTTCATAGTACATGTATTATTGTTCCATGTACCGTATTCATGTGATATGATTGCTTCATGTTACTGATATGGATATACTCGATACTGGACATGAGAGCTGTTGATATGCGATATGTGGAATCCCACATCTATTGTTCATGTTATATTGTTCATGGTATATTGTTCCCGTGATATTGTTCCCGTTTTCGGGTATATTGTTCTCGTTATATTGTTCTACGCTATCAACAGAGCTCAAGTCCAGTTAACATGTTACCCGTATCATGTACAGTGGTTGTCTTGTTACATTGTATACTTGATATAACAGATCATAATGATAACTGGGGTTTGGGGGAGACTTGACGGTTGATTAGATCTTATCGGGTGATGTACTGGATCCATATTGTTAGTCCCACTGCAGGGGACGGTAGAGCTACTACCAATTGCTCCATGAGCTCTTGTTACTTGATTCATGCTCCCCTCTTAGCGGAGGGCCCTGGTCCTGGCAGCCAGGGGCTTGTTTAAGGCCGTGATCCCGGGTATGCACGGGATACATCCACCCGATAAGAACTCTTCGACCATAGGTTTCCAATTAACATAATAAAACAGTATACACAATAGTGACGTCGGGAACACTTGATATTTGGTTGCTCTCTCGTTTGGATAATGGTACCTGTAGGCCATGTCCGGATGGGTTCGACTGGGGTGCGGGCTTCAGTATGAACCGCCAGTGGTATGGGACACTGGAAGAGAGTAATTAAAATAGCAGGTGGTACTGATTGCTACTATTGTATAAATGACATGACTTGGACATGACTTGCCTGATACATGTTTAGTTATACTTGTTACTGTTCCTGATCATTTATTCGGTACCGTGTTACTTGTATACTTATTACTGTATCTGTTTCCTGTTACACTTTCTGTGATGGCATACTACGCATGTTCCACAGTACATCTATTCTGTTTCCTGTATTCCTTGCAGACATCGTGACTGTATATGCACGACACCGTATGATGGTTATATTGTATATGCTCACATGCATGTTCATATTGCATATGCCCACCTGCATGTTCATTTACATCACTACCATATTCATTTCCATCACGTCACCACTAGACAACATTATTTATTATATAAACTGGACACGACTATAGACATGACCCGATGGTAACCGGCTAGGTAGTGATGGTACCAAAAGATGACATGTTTATATATTTCTACTGCTTCCTCTATGCTTATGATATCATGTTACTTGTACCACATCATGTATTATACATTAGTATCGTGCTTGTATTATTATGTATATATTCCTGCCTTCTTCATTTTACCACTCACTAGGTCGCTTTCTGACGACCCTGGGTTTGCATGCCCAGATTGGAGATCCGAGTTACCATAGCTTCAGAGAGTGCCTTTAAGTCACATGGGAGATTCCGCATCGGGACTATTCCTAGGTATCTTTGTGCTTTATTTCCGTTATCTTCTTTGTCCCCATTTTTCATATTTGTTATGATTGCTGACCTCTTTCTGCAGGTATTCTTGTACTGCTTTCATGCTGGACCTCATATCTATATGGAGGTATTGTACTGTACTGAGGCTTAACGTACGCGTGAGCGTGTTTTCATCTCGCGTATGTACGTCGCCATAACGTCCCCGTATCCTTGGGATCGGGGCGTTACAAAGTGGTATCAGAGCCTAGGTTCACACCTGGTGTGGGTAACCACCTGGGTCAATCCTTGGGCTCTTACCAACAGTACAGTCAGGTTCAGATTAACTGATTTGTATCTGAATTTGAGGATTCCAGCAACGAGTACAAGAATACCATGACCTTGACAATTCATTCCTTGACTCTGTTTTATTCCTTCCTTCCTTTCAGTTGTCAACCAGAGCATCCGATTTCCTTCTCACTTTCCTTGCATCGTCTTGCTTCCCATCCATTAGTGTTAGTCCACCCCCATACTTCTCCATCCCGAGTTCCTTATAGATATCAGAGTGCGCAGTGGAAGTGTCGTGGACACGTAACATTTCGGCCTTGGGGTTGAAAATCTTGTTCTCACACCTGATTGAAATTGCGAGGACGCAATTTTTTGTAAGGTGGGGAGAAATGTAACACCCTGATCCCCGGTGTACGTATCACCGTATCTGTACGCAATACGATGTACAAATTTGATTTGACCTCTGTAGTATTCCGATTGAGCCGATTTCAGTTTCTAAACTTATTTTCTAATATTCTAGATTTTTTCAGGATTTTCTGGAAATTTTCTAGATTATTTTGGAAAATCTCCGTTGTCGGTGTCGACCGATACCGATAACCGGCCTTCCGATTTTTATTTCACAAACGGAGTAGAATTTTGAGAATCCGCTTTCACCGTGCGCCTTAGAATCATGTTCTCTACGTTGGGGTATTTTTGAGGATTTTTCAGAATTTATTGAAATCCGGGCAAAATCGGTGTCACCCGTATCGGCGACAACTTCCGGGATTTTTAATTTGCAAACCGGATTGAGTTTCGACAAACCGTCTTCATATTACGACTCAGAATAATTTTATCTATTTTCTGTAATTTTTGGACACCGTTCGGAGCTAGTCGAATTTTGGACCAAATTAAATAATATTATTTTAATTATAAAAATTCTTTCCTTTTCTTTTTTTCTCTTCCCACTTCTCTTTTCCAGCGACTTCTCTCCACCGCCTCACTGTTCACCCACCATCTCTCTCCCCCAAATAAAATCTCTAATCCCTCTCTCTTCCTTAATTTTCTATCGATCTCTCTCTCCCAAACTCTCTCTCACTAATCTCTCTCTCCCTCTCGAACCCATCACAACCCCTCAAACGCCAGCCAACACCACCACCGCCGCCACCGCAGCCTCGCGCCGCCACCACGCAGTCGCCGGAGACTCGCGCGGCCACCACGCAGCCGCCGGACCGGACCTGGACCCCCTTCCTCTCCTTCTTTTCCATTTCTTTCTTCTTCTTCCCTTTCTTTTCTTTTATTTCTTTTCTTTCCCTGTAAATCTTCTCTCTCTCCCCCTCTCTTTCTCTCTCTCCTACAGCGACCGCCGCCGGCGGCTAGAACCGCCGCCGGCGGGTTCTGTTGGCCGCCGGCCAGCTAGGCTGGCCGGCCACCGTGCGCGCAGCAGCAGCAACACTGCTGCTGCTGCTCTGTGTGTAGTGTGTGTGAGAGAGAGAGAGAGTGTGTGGTGTTGTGTGTTGTGTGTGTGTGTTGTGTGTGGTGTTGTGTGTTGTGTGTGTGTGTTGTGTGTGTGGTGTAGTGTGTTGTGTGTGTGAGAGAGAGTGTGTGTTGTTCTGTGTGTGTGTGGGCTGTGTGCGTGAGTGAGTGAGTGAGAGAGTGAGTGTGCTGTGTGTGAGTGAGTAAGTGTGTGAGTGTGTGTGTGTGTGTGTTGTTGGGTGAGTGGACACACCCGAACCCACTATTTTAAGTCCTATTGGTTGATTGGAAACCTGTTACCCAATAAGCCCAAACCCATTAACCCATTAATGGGTTAAGCTTCTAAACCCAATATCTACTCATTCCACCCGTTAACCCATTACCCTTTTCATTTAAGTGATGGGTTTGGGTAGTGGATTTAAACCCGACCCGTTATACCCGGACCCGACCCATTAAAGGTAAAATTGCATTTTAACCCCTGTAATATTTTAAATTACTTTTAGGCCCCTGTAAAATTACAAATAGCCCCCTGAATCTTTTCAGTTATTACATATTTAACCCTCGTGTATTATTTTCAGTGTTCGGACGATATCGGGAGCATCCGGACTCCGATTGGAACGATTCTGGATCCGTTGCGATCGTGGGAACGAGAGCTACAGTCCTGTAGCCAGTTTGTGAGTGTTTTCTTTTTATAAATTATATTTTATCATGATTAAGATCTTGATTGATTGCCTAATTAAGAATAAAACATGATTATCGGTAAATCATGATAATTATTGTAATTCCTGTAATTAAGGCATAATAACGGAATGCATGGTTAGTTAATAAGATGAGAAACACTAGTCACTATTTATTATAATTTGGTAAGACTTATATGTAACACCCGAGTAGATGATCACACCGGTACACTAAATACCGTAGTGCATATACCGTAGTGCATATATATATATATATCGGTTATACTGGATGTCGGTAATTCATGTAGCTTTAGGTAGTGTCATGCACACGTCTCACCATTACATAAGTACTGATATTCATGACCCTAATACTGCAGGAATATACGGATATTCTAGGACACTGGACACCGTCATTTTATAGACACACTGATCACTGTCAGGACATGCACGTGCACTGAGATAGTACACGGATAGACCACTGCATGGACTACTTCATTTCATGCCCATGCTACACATGCCTGCATTTCATATTTCCATATCACTGTTACATCGGCATATTATGTTGACGTATCACTGTTACACCGGCATATTATGTTTACGTATCACTGTTATACATGCATGTTATGTTTCCATCGCCCTGTTACCAGTGCATGTATGCTTTCTCTATTACTGTCATAGGAATCCCCGTTCATAGTACATGTATTATTGTTCCATGTACCGTATTCATGTGATATGATTGCTTCATGTTACTGATATGGATATACTCGATACTGGACATGAGAGCTGTTGATATGCGATATGTGGAATCCCACATCTATTGTTCATGTTATATTGTTCATGGTATATTGTTCCCGTGATATTGTTCCCGTTTTCGGGTATATTGTTCTCGTTATATTGTTCTACGCTATCAACAGAGCTCAAGTCCAGTTAACATGTTACCCGTATCATGTACAGTGGTTGTCTTGTTACATTGTATACTTGATATAACAGATCATAATGATAACTGGGGTTTGGGGGAGACTTGACGGTTGATTAGATCTTATCGGGTGATGTACTGGATCCATATTGTTAGTCCCACTGCAGGGGACGGTAGTGCTACTACCAATTGCTCCATGAGCTCTTGTTACTTGATTCATGCTCCCCTCTTAGCGGAGGGCCCTGGTCCTGGCAGCCAGGGGCTTGTTTAAGGCCGTGATCCCGGGTATGCACGGGATACATCCACCCGATAAGAACTCTTCGACCATAGGTTTCCAATTAACATAATAAAACAGTATACACAATAGTGACGTCGGGAACACTTGATATTTGGTTGCTCTCTCGTTTGGATAATGGTACCTGTAGGCCATGTCCGGATGGGTTCGACTGGGGTGCGGGCTTCAGTATGAACCGCCAGTGGTATGGGACACTGGAAGAGAGTAATTAAAATAGCAGGTGGTACTGATTGCTACTATTGTATAAATGACATGACTTGGACATGACTTGCCTGATACATGTTTAGTTATACTTGTTACTGTTCCTGATCATTTATTCGGTACCGTGTTACTTGTATACTTATTACTGTATCTGTTTCCTGTTACACTTTCTGTGATGGCATACTACGCATGTTCCACAGTACATCTATTCTGTTTCCTGTATTCCTTGCAGACATCGTGACTGTATATGCACGACACCGTATGATGGTTATATTGTATATGCTCACATGCATGTTCATATTGCATATGCCCACCTGCATGTTCATTTACATCACTACCATATTCATTTCCATCACGTCACCACTAGACAACATTATTTATTATATAAACTGGACACGACTATAGACATGACCCGATGGTAACCGGCTAGGTAGTGATGGTACCAAAAGATGACATGTTTATATATTTCTACTGCTTCCTCTATGCTTATGATATCATGTTACTTGTACCACATCATGTATTATACATTAGTATCGTGCTTGTATTATTATGTATATATTCCTGCCTTCTTCATTTTACCACTCACTAGGTCGCTTTCTGACGACCCTGGGTTTGCATGCCCAGATTGGAGATCCGAGTTACCATAGCTTCAGAGAGTGCCTTGAAGTCACATGGGAGATTCCGCATCGGGACTATTCCTAGGTATCTTTGTGCTTTATTTCCGTTATCTTCTTTGTCCCCATTTTTCATATTTGTTATGATTGCTGACCTCTTTCTGCAGGTATTCTTGTACTGCTTTCATGCTGGACCTCATATCTATATGGAGGTATTGTACTGTACTGAGGCTTAACGTACGCGTGAGCGTGTTTTCATCTCGCGTATGTACGTCGCCATAACGTCCCCGTATCCTTGGGATCGGGGCGTTACAGTTACTTTATTAAGAGATTAGATTTCCTAATGTTTGATTGGTATATGGAATTGGTTAGAGTTAAAATTGATATGAGATTTGTGTTTTGTTCTTTGAATCTTTAATAGGGTTCAAAAGAGACTGATTTTGGATTATTGGTTGTGAGTATTTTTTAGATTTTCCCCTGATTATAATATTTGTTGAGTACAGATGAGCTTATTGATATTGAGTATCAGATATAGACTATTCTAAATTGCAGTTGTTGAGGATGTTCCCTCTTTAGATATGATTTCAATATGTGTTGACCTAATTGGTCTCGAGGATATACCATGTGCTTCATGTTTGGTATTGATTATTTCAGTTATTCAGTTAATAGAGGTTGAGTTATTATGTAGAGATTTAGTTGAAATCAGTAACCTTGTACTTCAGAGTAGATAGCAGTCATCAGATGTTTCTTATTAGTTATCAGTTATTAGTGCTAGTAAGACTGTTATGTTAATGACTATATCTCCAGCATTCAGATGTCAGTTATTAGCTGCATGTTATTCAGTTGTCAGATACTAGTTATCAGTTGTTAGATTATCAGCTATTATTGGCATCGTCATTGTTGGAGATATCCGGTCGCTAATTTACTCCTAATAATAACTTATATTGTTGCTTCTTAATAAAAGATACCATAACTCAGAGAAAAGGGGTAATTATCTGATAATGCATGTCGTGTATTTTGGGAGGCCTTATTATGGTATACTGAGTAGTGGGTCCACCATAGGAAACTAATGTAGTACTGGCTACCTATTCAGTTGTTAGTTATCAGAACTGTGCCCGAATTATGGCGCCACACTAGCTGTCTTTTCGTGTGGGGCTGTAGTCTTTAGTTATTAGAGCCTAGTGGCTTGTCCTGATTCAACGCCAGAGGTGTTAGACCATGGTACCGGACATGCATGGTAGCCTTCCAAAATACATGCACTACAATGACAGACAGTTACAATAATGATAACTTTATTTGATATGTGAGAAAATGGCTGTAGTATGAGACACAGCTAAGTACTATATTAGTTAGGTTAATAATAACCAATTCGGCTAGAGACATATATAGATCACATCTCCTTGACATCAGTTGTAGTTTTACAGTTGTATGAGTTGTATTTTCTCTTTCATAATTTTATCTGCAGTTCTATTCATGTTATTCAGCTACTTTCTGTTTACAGTTTATCATGATAATATTATGTAACTTTATATACACGAGCACTTTTCCTTTTCTTATACACTCACTGGGTCGCTTTCTGACGACCCTGAATTTGCACGTCCAGATATTGGATGTATTCATATTAATGTTCAGGTGTTCGGTGAGATCGTACGCTTCACGAGGAGCTAGAGTCTCTCTCTTTTTGGCTCTAGTATTTTATGAAATCACCTAGAGGGGGGGGTAAATAGGTGATAATGCTAATCAATGCACAAATTTAAAAGTTATGATGCAACGATCATCCGAAATAAGACTAGAAGCCGAATATCCCGTGAAGGGTTCTGAACTCCTTCCTCGTGATTCCTCTAGATAAGAGTTTGAAGTGCGCAATGCAATCTTGTTGTGTGAGTATTGATCGACAATATAGCAATGAATATGAAGTAAGTAAATATAGCAATAAATATAAAGCAAGTAAATAAAGCAAGTAAACCAATCGTAAACACAGAGATTTATTTCGAGGTTCGAGCACCCAGCTCTACGTCCCCGCCTTCACCCAGAAGGATTTCCGATCTACTAGAACTTCCATAAAGGATTATAACCACTAGGGAGTACCCAACTCCTCAATCACACTCCTCTAGTCCAGAGGTAGTGGAGCCACAAATAAAATAATCACTAGATGATCAAAAGACCACAAACTCTCTCTTGAAAACTTTCTTTACAAAAACCCTAGAGAATAATATATAAGATTGAAGCTCAAGGTTTTGTAAGTGATATAAAAATAGAAGAGAGATTTTAAGAACCAAAAATTTTTAGAAAACTTTTGAAAATAATAGCCAAAAACTTAAACAAAGCTCTTTCTCAAGAAAACTCAAACTTTTGATCTTTTTAATTTGTTGTTGTGAAAACCTCTACCCTAATGACCCCTTTATATAGGATTTAGGAAGAGTAAACATAGAAAAGTTTTACCTGAATATAAGAGGAAGAAATTGACCCTCTAATATAGCTAACCACGTTTTATTTAAACTTAAACACATTTAAAAACATGTTAAAAATCAGCCTCCAGAAAATTAGCCATTACTGCCAATCTGGCAGATTGGTCAACTTTGAGCACATTTTTCAGGCTGTAACGTCCGAATTCAGAATTAAGTATATAGGAATAATTTGTAGATCTTAAGTCTTCATTTTAATGCAACTGAAATCAACTCAATATAATTTTTTATTAAAACGTTATCAATAAAACACTGACAGGTGTCAAAACAGAAGCTGTAAGCTATTTTCAGAACAAGAACAGAGTTCAACCAAATATTTGACTTCTTTAAAATTTGAATCTAAAAATTATTGAATAAGAAATTTAGATCTGAAAGTTATCTTTGAAATGCAAATTAAATCATGTTATTTTAATATAAGAATAAAAAGTTATGATAACAACTATAAAAGGGTGTCAAGCAGATCAGCAGAACTAAAACTGGTTCAAATCCAAAACCCGATATATGTACTTGAAATCCAAAACCGATTAAATCAAAACCAAACGTATTAAATTTATGTGTGTGTATTTGAGCTTCAAACGTATATACTATTCTTTAACAAACTAAAAATATAAAAACTTTATAGGAAGGTGTCTCTGAACCGCGTTGCCGAGCTAGAGCCTTCTTCCTATGAAAACGTCCGCTTGCGTCATTTGCCTTTTAGCGTCATTATCCTTGCAATATACTTAATAAGGCCATCATGACTAGTACTAACCTGAAACACATTTTAAACAACTTATTAATACCATATAGCTTCTATGTATTTTGTTATCATCAAAACTCAAACAAATGGAGAGTAACCTTTTGGGCCAACAATCTCCCCCTTTTTGATGATGACAAAACATATAAGCTATAACATAAGATATAGAAGGGAGGTAAAAACTCTCCCTCAAATGATGCTCTATTATCAAGTATAAAACATATAAAAAAACATATAAGAGTTAAACATGTACAACACATGAAACCAAAACATGAAACCATAAATACTTCTCCCCCTTTTTGTCATACATCAAAAAGGGTTAGGAAATAACCAATAAACAATATATGCATAAACAAGATATAAATATGCATATATGCATGCATAAACTCAAATATCTCTTCCCATATTTGTCAATTCATCAACAAAGGGGCTAAGGAGAAAACATAATCAATTGTCATATCATCAAATCTTAAAGATCAAAACTTAAGTTTTTTTTTATATACCAACTTAAAATTTTTGGTAAACATATTGATACCAATTAAAGGTAAAAACCAAATTTTTAGAGAAACACTAAATCATTTTGCAATAAGGATACCAAATAGAGAATAAAACCAATTTAAGATCAATGATACTAATATTGAAAATGTTAGCATATATCAAACCAAAATATTTTACATCGTAAATAATGGGAGTAAGATACCAATTTGAAATGAAAACTGATACAAATTGAAAATACAACCAATACCAATTTTACATAAAACCAATTTAAAAATAAGAATTTTCTCCCCTTTATGAAATACTAAAAGAAACAATGCATAAGCTTGTAATAAATACTAATTAAAAATAATTGACATGATGAACTAAATCAAGCTTAGCAAACATAATTTGTGCTTTTTCAAAAAAAATGTAAAGACATGTGAAACAAGCACAATCAAATCATATATATGTATGTATGGATATACTAATTGAAATATGAGGCATACGTGAAATCACCTAGAGGGGGGTGAATAGGTGATAATGCTAATCTAGAAACTAAATGCGGAAGCTAAAACAAATTTTGCAAAACACTTAATACAACCAACAAGTGTAGCCGAATTTTCCCCGTGAGGGCTCTGGACTAACTCCTCTTGATTCCCCTAGATAAGGATTGAGGTGCTATATGAAGCTCTTGTGGTTAAGTATAAGTGAGGCACATAAACACAACCAAGCATATAATATGAATAGGCAATATGAATAATGCAAGGCACAACACAAGCAAAAATGATATGATGCTAAGAATGATGCTTTGCACAAATAAAGGAGAGAGACTTGGAGAGACAATGGATCAAACGCAAACACAAAGATATGTTTCGAGGTTCGAACCCCTATCTCTACGTCCCCGC
Source organism: Agave tequilana (assembly GCA_038442645.1). NCBI lineage: Eukaryota > Viridiplantae > Streptophyta > Magnoliopsida > Asparagales > Asparagaceae > Agave > Agave tequilana. The sequence continues at coordinate 83,261 of JAVJIF010005572.1, forward strand.
CTTCACCGAGAAGGATTTCCAATCCACTATTTTGTCCACCGATGACTCCCACCGAGGGAACCTCCACCGAGGAGGATTTTTACAATAAGGGAGTACCGAACTCCTCTCTCAAACACCGCCTCACAACAGAGGGGTAGGCCCCTAACCAAACAACCACAAACACCACTACCGAAGAGGGTTACAAGCAAACTCCACCTCTCACTAGAGGGAGCAAACCACAATCTCAACCTCTACCAAAGAGGGAGCAAACCAATCACCCGATCAACCTCTACCAAAGAGGGATACAACAAAAGCAAGCGTGTTTACAACAAGTGGTATGTCTCAACCACAAACCTCTTTCCTTTTCCACTAAACAAGATCCTAATAGAATAGGATAAGTGATAAGCTCAAGTGTGGAAAACAAATGTTTTGATCAAAGAAAATTTCTTGGGAAAAATACCAAATGAATATAGAATTTTAGATCAAGAAACAATTCCCAAAAACTTATTTTCTTTGAAATAAACAAAACACTTTAAAACAAATAAAATGAATCTTTTTGCTCTTTAAACTCTTTTGAAAACTTGTTTTTGAAACCAGAGAATGAGGAAAAATTAGCTCTAAAAATCTTAGAGAAAACCATGAAGAGATGGGATATTTATAGCCCCAAAACAAAACTAGCCGTTAGGCTGATCTGGTAGCCTGACAGGCTTGCGGTCGACCAGCCGGTCGACCGCCAACGGTCATATTTTTGACCGTTGGGGTATCCCAGTCGACCACCCAGATACAGAGAGCAGAGCTCTCTGGTCTGGTCGACCGCCCGGTCGGCCGGCCCATTGTGCTGCCAGACGTGCACAGCTCTGTGCACGTCGGTCGACCGCCGGGTCGACCGGCCCTTGGTTCGGTCGACCGTGCGGTCGACCGACCTAGCCTGTCAGCCACTGTCCTGGGTCAGAAAATCATGTTAAAAATATTTTTAAAAATTCTTTTATCTCTTCTAAAAATCCTCAAAAATAGTTTTACCATTTTGCATTGATATATAAACCTATGATAAAAATTTCATCTCAAATATCAAGCAATTTGAACTATTTTTGTGTCTTATCATTTTTACCAAAAACCAAAACTTGTATTTTATCAAACTTGAATTTTTCAATAGGAAATCTGATTTTTCTAAAACTTATTGAAATACAAAAATATGATATTTAAACACATTGAAGCATGTTGCATATGGACATGAGTTCAATATACATGAAACATATACATATCATAGTTTTTGTCTTTAATTCCAAAAATATGTTTTGTTAAAATACCAAAACATAAAACACATGAATAGGTATGTCAAACTAAGTTTGTATAAATTATGTAAGTATGTATGTATATAGAGCACATCTAATATACATAAAAATAAAGTAAACTTTTTTTGATCAATCTATTCATGAAAACCAATTCCAAAACATAAAACTTATGTGTGTTGTGCACTTGAGCATATCAACTATTCTTATCTTTACACATGGATCTAAAACACACTAAACTATGGATACCTAAGTCTTCTTGACGATCTTCTATCTTCAAGTCGACTCGGTCCCAAACCGTGATCCACCGAGTGCAAAGGTATGATCTTGATGCTCGAGCACTGAAATCACCATGTGAAGGCTTCAAAACTCATCTTGTTGAAGCAATCACCAACTAATATCTTGCTAAATGATCTGAAACTAAAATCGCAAGATTATTAGTAAACATAACTACATGAGTTAATCATCATCAAACTAGAGAGGAAGGCCTCCGGGCCAACAATCTTCCTCTTTTTGATGATGACAAAACTCATGGAGTTATATATGCATGGATTAAAATTAAGCTTCAAAGAAGCTCACCCTTAACTCATGCATAGCAATAAACAATAAGAATATGCAATGAAAGCTCATAAACATGTATGCATAAACATGCATAAAATAATAAATACTTTTGATACCAATGAAATTTTCAAAAACAAAACATGCTCTAGATATCAATTAAACTTAATATATGCAAAACATTAAATATGCATATATAAAAGACCAATCATGTATATATAAAGAAGATGTTGAGTTTATATGCATGTTAAACTCACAAATAATTCTCCCCCTTTTTGTCAATCATCAACAAAGGGGTAAAAATCAAAACAATAAAAACAATGTTCTCCCCTTTTTGTCTAAAACAAAAACAAAGTCAATAAGGGGTGACATTAAACATGATACCAACTAAAAAAAATATGTCAATGAAGTGCCACTTGATACCAATTTAAAAATTGAAAACAACATCTTGATACCAATTGAAATAATTGTTCATTTTAAACATATGATATCAATTGAAATTATTATTTTCTATTATAAAGTAAGGGAACAAAATACCAATTGAAAACTAAAATGTAAGTTTTCTCCCCCTTTATGAAAACCAACTAAAAACATGCATAAGTTTGTTTAAGGATACCAATTGAAAACTAATCAATTGAAACAAAATTGAAACTCAAGCTTAGCATAAACACAAACATATATATGTATGAAAAATAGATACCAATTGAAATTGATATTCTTTGAAAAACAAGCATACATATACAAATATATATGAGTATACAAAAAGTCAAAATTGATACCAATTGAAAGAATCCAATGATACCAATTGAAACAACAATAAGCTCAAATATATATCTCATAACCTATCCTCCCAATCATGTTCAAGTTTAAAATGATTTTCACTATAAGGCATACATGAGAATGATCTCCCATCCAACCACCCATGGAAGGTAGGGGTTTTCAAAATAGGTTTGAAAATTAATGTATGTTTGAAAATCTCTACCATAAGAAGAATACGAACTAGTTAAATGAAAAAACTTGTTAACTAGTACGAAATCCTTCAAGTAAGGAATAAAACAAAATTATTTTTCATGAAATAAGAAATCCACATGATATCAAACACTCAAGTCAATTAAGCATAAATATGACTCATGAAAACAAAACATGAGTAAACAATAAATATGAGTGTACAAATAAGATGTGAAGATCACAATCATAAAAAAGGTTCCATTAAGCTCAATATTCCTTTAAACATGAAAACATGAAAATCATTAAAACTATTTAATCTTCGAGGTATATGTATGTCCTATACAAGTTAAAGTATACATACATATCCAAACACAACGAGTCCACAAAGATATATGCATGAAGGCACGTGGCTCAAAAGAATGTATATGTATAACAATAATTTGGATAAAATGGACATATACATGAAGTTAAATATAAACACATGGAAAACATGAATACCTAAATTTTCATTAAAACAAATTTTATTTCAAGGTATATGTATGATTTGTCAATACAAGAAGTATACATACATATCCCTAAACACAATTGAGTCCATATATAGATTTGCTTGAAAGGCAAATGACTCAAGGGGTATACATGTATATCTTAAAGTTTGACAAAATAAACATATACATGAAATGAAAACTCATAAAACAAATCCAAAAATAGGAATACAGGTTTAAAATGTATGGATCATCAAAACTAGACTATACTAGCACATCTAATGGGTTCAAATAAGCATTCAAGCTCAAACATATAAAGATTTATTTGTGACCCACTATATGCACAAATATATACCTAGTTTTAATGAAAACTAACATTTAAACAAATATTCAAATCAAGAAGCATCAAAACAAAACATGATAAATTTTAAAACACAATTATTATGTAAATTCACATGTTATTAGATTCATGATGTACATGATAGCTAAACTAAGGTGAGAACACTACATATGGGTCCATATAAGCATGGGTGTCTCAAATACTATACATGTATGTCATAAGTCTAATTATCATGGCATTTTCATAATAATCTATAAACATCAAACATGCTAATAATGAATAAAATGAAAAGCATGTAAACAATAATTAGGAGTTAGGAATCGTTATCAAAACCTAGAAGGTAACTTTCCTTGTAACATGGTGGTCCTCTCCACCAAACATCCCTTGAAAGTGATGCATCCAAAATGTTTCCTTTAAGTACGGAACGCATCCACTCCAAGGTGCCTCTACTCTCACGTCATGCGAGAGCCCACACCTATATCAAACACACGAGGGGTGGTCTTTGGTACCCATATCTTATTGGGTCCATGGGGGTTAGTACCTTCTCTAACCCAAACAAATTTATTTGCTAAATTTACATCATGTAATCTATCAAAGTAAAATTTAGCAAGGTGGCCCTTACGTCCACAATGTGTACAAGTGTACACATGAGCATACATGTGATGATGGTATCCATGAGGAGCATGTGTATGCCGTGTATGGTGTGCATGAATAGAGGGAACTTGTTTCTTTCGAAACAAAGATTCCAAACGTGTATGGCCCACAACACATTGGCTCAAAGTGGAGCCCAAACAATCTACACTCTTCTTAAGCATGGATATATCATTTTTAATCAAAGAAGAAGTGTGGCATGCAATAGGTGAAGTGTGTGATACTACACTAGCATGGCAAACATGTGTAGACATATCATTTTTCAAAACAATATTCTTCTTTAAACAATCTTCTAAATCCTTAGAAATAGAAGCAATTTTCATTTTCAAGGATTCATTTTCTTTTCAAACAAAACTAACTTTTGAAGACAAGTTTTCATTTTTCTTCAAAATTATTTCACAATCATTTTTATTTTTCAAAAATTTATTTTCTTTTAAAACAAGATCAAGTTGAGATTTTAATGAATCCCTCTCATTAGAAATCTCCTCTTTCTCTTGCAAAGCAATGTCAAATCTAGAAATCAAAATTTTATTTTCATTGTTAAGGCCTAGACTTTCCTTTTTCAAAATCTTATATTTTTCAAATAATTTTTCACAAACAATTGAAAGTTCTTCATTCAAAGCATGTGCATCAACAAATTCATCACATGAAGAACTAGAATAAAAACTATCTAGTTGAGTTTCCGATTGTACCTCAAGGGAGTCATTCCCTTGGACCATGTGGCATTGTGAATCGGATTCTCCACTAGATTCCTCTTCTTGTTGCATTGGCATTTTAAGCTCGGAGGTGGTTGTGGTTGTCAACTTGTTCCACACTGTAAAAGCGGAACCAAGATTAAAAACATGCATAAGATATTCTTTAGGTAGCGTGCTTCTAATGGCCTCAAGGGCTTGTGCATTGGCCCCTATATGCTTGCTATCACTAAGGTAGGATTCCTTGGTAATGGATAGGTGAACCTTATATCCTAGGGTTTGTAAATAGATGGACATCTTAGTCTTCCAAACAATGATGTTGGAAGGGTCAAACATAGGTGGGGTCATGAAGTCCATGGGTCCAAACTATATGTGTGCAAGCAAACAAATGTGCAAATGCAAATGGTAGATTAGCAAACAAGGATCTCACTCCTAGGATGTTAAGCCTAAGTATCAGGAGCGTAGGCTCTGATACCAATTGAAATCACCTAGAGGGGGGTGAATATGTGATAATGCTAATCTAGAAACAAAATGCGGAAGCTAAAATAAATTTTGCAAAACACTTAATACAACCAACAAGTGTAGCCGAATTTCCCGTGAGGGGCTCTGGACTAACTCCTCTTGATTCCCCTAGATAAGGGTTGAGGTGCTATATGAAGCTCTTGTGGTTACGTATAAGTGAGGCACAGAAACACAACCAAGCATATAATATGAATAGGCAATATGAATAATGCAAGGCACAACACAAGCAAAAATGATATAATGCTAAGAATGATGCTTTGCACAAATAAAGGAGAGAGACTTGGAGAGATAATGGATCAAACGCAAACACAAAGATATGTTTCGAGGTTTGAGCCCCTAGCTCTACGTCCCCGCCTTCACCGAGAAGGATTTTCAATCCACTATCTTGTCCACCGAGGACTCCCACCGAGGTTCCCTCCACCGAGGAGGATTTTTACAACAAGGGAGTACCGAACTCCTCTCTCAAACACCGCCTCACAACAGAGGAGTAGGCCCGTAGCCAAACAACCACAAACACCTCTACCGAAGAGGGTTACAACTAAACTCCACCTCTCACTAGAGGGAGCAAACCACAATCTCAACCTCTACCAAAGAGGGAGCAAACCAATCACCCGATCAACCTCTACCAAAGAGGGATACAACAAAAGCAAGGGTGTTTACAACAAATGGTATGTCTCAACCATAAACCTCTTTCTTTTTTCTACTAAACAAGATCCTAATAGAATAGGATAGATGATAAGCTCAAGTGTGGAAAATAAGTGTTTTGATCAAAGAAAATTTCTTGGGAAAAATACCAAATGAATATAGAATTTTAGATCAAGAAACAATTCCCAAAAACTTATTTTCTTTGAAATAAACAAAACACTTTAAAACAAATAAAATGAATCTTTTTTGCTCTTTAAACTCTTTTGAAAACTTGTTTTTAAAACCAGAGAATGGGAGAAAATTATCTTTAAAAATCTTAGAGAAAACCATGAAGAGATGGGGTATTTATAGCCCCAAAACAAAACTAGCCGTTAGGCTGATCTGGCAGCCTGACAGGCTTGCGGTCGACCGGCCGGTCGACCGCCAACGGTCATATTTTTGACAGTTGGGGCATCCCAGTCGACCGCTCAGATACAGAGAGCAGAGCTCTCTGGTCTGGTCGACCGCCCGGTCGGCCGGCCCATTGTGCTGCCAGACGTGCACAGCTCTGCGCACGTCGGTCGACCGACCTGGCCTATCAGCCACAGTCCTGGGTCAGAAAATCATGTTAAAAATATTTTTAAAAATTCTTTTATCTCTTCTAAAAATCCTCAAAAAATAGTTTTACCATTTTGCATTGATATATAAACCTATGATAAAAATTTCAACTCAAATATCAAGCAATTTGAACTATTTTTGTGTCTTATTATTTTTACCAAAAACCAAAACTTGTATTTTATCGAACTTGGATTTTTCAATAGGAAATCTGATTTTTCCTAAAAACTCATTGAAATACAAAAACATGATATTTAAACACATTGAAGCATGTTGCATATAGACATGAGTCCAATATACATGACATATACATATCATAGTTTTTGTCTTTAATTCCAAAAATATGTTTTGTTAAAATACCAAAACATAAAACACATGAATAGGTATGTCAAACTAAGTTTGTATAAGTCATGTAAGCATGTATGTATATAGAGCACATCTAATATACATAAAAATAAAGTAAACTTGTTTTGATCAATCTATTCATGAAAACCAATTTCAAAACATAAAACTTGTGTGTGTTGTGCACTTGAGCATATCAACTATTTTTATCTTTACACATGGATCTAAAACACACTAAACTATGGATACCTAAGTCTTCTTGACGATCTTCTATCTTCAAGTCGACTCGGTCCCAAACCGTGATCCACCGAGTGCAAAGGTATGATCTTGATGCTCGGGCACTAGAATCACCATGTGAAGGCTTCAAAACTCATCTTGTTGAAGCAATCACCAACTAATATCTTGTTAAATGATCTGAAACTAAAATTACAAGATTATTAGTAAACATAACTACATGAGTTAATCATCATCAAAACTAGATAGGAAGGCCTCCGGGCCAACAATGCATATATAGAAAACACATATGAATATACAAACATATGAAATATCAATTTTGATACCAATAAAAATATAATGAGGATCAAGTGTATAACTCATACTTACCACCCTTATCATGCACAAGTTTAAAAGATATTTAAGAAGGGTATACAAGGCATGGTCGCCCATCCAACCGCCCTTAAAAGGTAGGGGTTTTCAAAAATTATAATTTGAAAGTAAATAGGCATAGTTTGAAAACTCTACCATTTAAAGAATAGAAACTAGTTTTAAGAAAAATTTGAAAACTAGTATGAAATCCTTCAAGTAAGGAATAAAGAAAAAATATATTTCATGAAACATGAAAATCACTCAACAATTGACACTCAAAAGATATAAAGCTCATATATGACTCATGAAAATAAAATCATGAGAAACCAATAAGTAATGTGAGTGTACAAGTTTTGTGTGAAAGACATAATCATGAAAATAGTCAATTTAGCTTTATTTTGAATTTCCTTTAAACATGAAAATCGTCAAAACTAAATTTTCATTAAAAACAATTTATACTTCAAGGCATATGTATGTTTTGACAAAGCAAGAAGTATACATACATATCCCTAAATACAATTGAGTCAATAATAAAGATTTGCATGAAAAGTAAATGACTCAACGGGTATACATGTATATCTTAAGGTTTGGCAAAATAAACATATATATGAAGTGAAAGCACATGATCATAAAACATGTCCAAGATAGGGAATACAAGTTTAAAATGTAAGAATCATCAAAACTAGTCTATATTAATACATTTAACAAGCACAACTGAGCATTTAAGCACAAACATATAGAAGTTTATTTGTGGCTCACTAGATGTACAAGTATATATTCAAGTTTTAATGAAAACTAACATCCAAACATGTAATCAAATCATGAAGTATAAAACGAGACATAAATCAACATGATAAAAATAAATTATGTATATCCACATGCTATTAGAACTATGATATACATAATAGCTAAACAATGGTGAGAACACAACATATGGGTCTATATAAACATAGGTGATCTCAAATACTATATATGCATGTCAAAAATCTAATAATCATGGCATTATCATAATAATCAATAAACCAAGACATGCTATAAATCGATGAACATGAAAAGCATGCAAATATAAATAAGGAGTAAGAGACCGTTACCAAAACCGAAGAGGCAACTCTCCATGTCTCCCAAAACACGGTGGTCCTCCCACCAATACTCCCCTTGAAAGTGATGCATCCAAAAGTGTCACCGTTTAGCTTGGAACGCATTCACCTCAAGACACCAACAACTCTCACGTTATGTGAGAGCCCACACCTACATCAAATAGACTAGGAATGGATTTTGGTACCCATAGTTTCTTGGGTCCTAAAGAGTTAGTGTCTCGAACCCACACAAGATTATTTGTCCTATTTATATGATCATAGGAAAATTTAGCCAAATGGCCATTCCGGCCACAATAAGTACATCTATAAACCCTTACATATTTAAATGCATAATGAGTGTGTGGCTTATGAACATGTATTTTGTGGGCATGAGTAGGTTTAATATGAGTGTTTTGTGAAGTGTTAACATGATGAGAATTTTTAGCATGAGTTGTTTTATCATTCTTATCATGTGGAGTGTGCTTCTTTGAAAATATTTCCTCTAATTTCTTAGTATTAAAAGCACAATCTTTTAAAACATTTCCAAAATCATTGATTTTAACCTTTAACAAGGATAATTCATTTTCATAAATTTTTGAAAATTTAGCTTTACAAGCAACTTTATAAGCATCAAATTCTCTTTTAGTTGAAACAAGATTAGAAGAAATTTCTTTCTTTTTTTTGAAACAATTGCAAGTTGATTTTTAAGCAACTCAATTCCCTTTTTCAATTTAGAACACTCTACCTTTTTATCATCATAACTTTCTGAAAGTTCAATCAAAGCATGATCTAGCATTTCTCTACTTATTTCATTTTCAACATCAAGTGGTTGAGAAGTTACCTTGGGTTTGTTTGCCATGAAACACATATTTGCCGTGTCGACCTCATCTTCGGATTCACTTTCCGAATCCCAAGTAGCTTTATATACCTTCTTTTCAACCGGCCTCTTTTGCTTCAAGGAGGAGATTATCTTTTTCTTGAAATCGGGGCAATCGGCCATCTTTACTAGTGTATGAATGAAAGTATGCAAATAGTGATTAGCAAATTTTAGGATCACTTTAAGGATGTGAAGCCAAAAACTAGAGTCCTAGCTCTGATACCAACTGAAATCACCTAGAGGGGGGGTGAATAGGTGATAATGCTAATCAATGTACAAATTTAAAAGTTATGATGCAACGATCACCCAAACAAAACTAGAAGCTGAATACCCCGTGAAGGGCTCTGAACTCCTTCCTCGTGATTCCTCTAGATAAGAGTTTGAGGTGCGTAATGCAATCTTGTTGTGTGAGTATTGATCGACAATATAGTAATGAATATGAAGCAAGTAAATACAACAATGAATATAAAGCAAGTAAACCAATCGCAAACACAGAGATTTGTTTCGAGGTTCGAGCACCCAGCTCTACGTCCCCGCCTTCACCCAGAAGGATTTCCGACCTACTGGAACTTCCACAAAGGATTACAACCACTAGGGAGTACCCAACTCCTCAATCACACTCCTCTAGTCCAGAGGTAGTAGAGCCACAAATACAATAATCACTGGATGATCAAAAGACCACAAACTCTCTCTTGAAAACTTTCTTTACAAAAACCCTAGAGAATAATATATAAGATTGAAGCTCAAGGTTTTGTAAGTGATATAAAAATAGAAGAGAGATTTTAAGAATCAAAACTTTTAGAAAACTTTTGAAAATAATAGCCCAAAACTTAAACAAAGCTCTTTCGCAAGAAAACTCAAAACTTTTGATCTTTTTAATTTGTTGATGTGAAAACCTCTACCCTAATGACCCCTTTATATAAGATTTAGGAAGAGTAAACATAAAAAAATTTACCTGAATATAAGAGGAAGAAATTGACCCTCTAATACAGCTAACCACGTTTTATTTAAACTCAAACACATTTTGAAAACATGTTAAAAATTAGCCTCCAGAAAATTAGCCATTACTGCCAATCTGGTAGATTTGTCAACTTTGAGCATATTTTTCAGGCTGTAAACGTCTGAATTCAGAATTAGGTACTTAGGAATAATTTGTAGATATTTAAGTCTTCGTTTTAATGCAACTGAAATCAACTCAATATAAATTGTTATTAAAAAGTTATCAATATAACACTGACAGGTGTCAAAATAGGAACTGTAAGCTATTTTCAGAACAAGAATAGAGTTCAACCAAATATTTGACATCTTTAAAATTTGAATCTAAAAATTATTATTGAATAAGAAATTTAGATTTTAAAGTTATCTTTGAAATGCAAATTAAATCATATTATTTGAAAATAAGAATAAAAAGTATGATAACAACTATAAAAGGGTGTCAAGCAGATCAGCAGAACTAAAACTAGTTCAAATCCAAAACCCGATATATGTACTTGAAATCCAAAACTGATTAAATCAAAAACCAAACGTATTAAATTTATGTGTGTGTATTTGAGCTTCAAACGTATATACTATTCTTTAACAAACTAAAAATATAAAAACTTTATAGGAAGGTGTCTCTGAACCGCGTTGCCGAGCTGGAGCCTTCTTCCTATGAAAACGTCCTCTTGCGTCATTTGCCTTTTAGCGCCATTATCCTTGCAATATGCTTAATAAGGCCATCATGACTAGTACTAACCTGAAACACATTCTAAACAACTTATTAGTACCATATAGCTTCTATGTGTTTTGTTATCATCAAAACTCAAACAAATAGAGAGTGTAACCTTTTGGGCCAACAATTTATCTCCTTCGCGTTCATGTTATTTCCTGATTTTTGATATATCAGATTCAGTCATTATTCTAGTTTTTTATTTATATGATATCATGTGTGGATGTATATATGTCATATTGTAGTGATCATGATTTATTATATTTTAGATTTATAACTTGTTTCGGGTTACTTAAAGCTTAGCGCGTATACGTGAGGTATTTTCCTTACATATAAGCATCGTCGACTCGCTTCACGTCTCTACTCAGCGTATTTTGGGAAGTGGGGCGTGACATTACTAGATTAATCCAGATTAAAAACAGACCAACCTCTTGGGCTAGGCCTAGACTTAACTGGGCTTACACTTGGGCCATCTCATGGGCTGGCCCAGCCAAATCTAACAGGATGCAATTATTATTTTCTTTTTGAAGAGAATATTTGTAATTATTGATATTATTAATACTTAAATCAAAATCGAGTACCCTTCCTGTTTCATTAAAGGAAAAGTAATGAAATCTACATTCGAACTTTATTAAGAACATAATACATTATAAAATAAAAAACAAACTATCACTTCAATAGACAGAACAAATATCCAATTTAGGTTTTTGTATAAACATTAGTTCGTTGATCTCTTTCATACATGTCGGCTACTGCCACAGACTATGGCCTACCATTGGCAACATCTCCTACATCAAGAACACCTGATGTTGTACACATCATGGACACCATTGCAACTGAAACTAACCATCTTTGAGAGCCATTATGCGCCACCGGTGCCACACGGATGACACCATAGTCTTGAGTCAACCATGTGCCGCTAATGCAATACAAATGATCAGTCGCATCTCCTACAACACCTGCGTAGATCTAGCTACTTAAGGGTTCTAAAAGTACTTTTAGAAATTGAAGAAAAAAGTGCCCCCACCAAAAGTTCTCAAAGATGATGAAGAAGAAGAAAATTTAACGGTTAAATTTTGAAACATGATCAAACGAACTCTAATTACACATCTTAGGAAGCAAATTTCACATTTTGCGGTTGGATCATGTTATCCTTTGTAAAATTGGAGTTTTAAGCCGCCATCTAAGAGAGTTCTCTTAGATGACAGCTGAGAAATATTTTCATCTCCATCTCTCTCTCTACACACACACACACACCCACTTGTGTAGTTTTGGAAGGATTCGAGATCAAATCCTTTCCATTTAAATTCCTACATCCGGTATTCAAATACAAGATTCACTCTATTGAAGTTGATTTATATTATTCAAAAATTAAGTGTTTTGAATACTTTTGGCCGAAATGGATGGTCGAAACTAGTAAGTTGGTTAGATCTACATTTTTAGAAATATAAATTCTCAATCTGGCCATTTAATCATGATCTAAACATTTAAAAATCCCTACAAACTAATTTTTGTTAGGTTTCAAATGTTCTACACCGTTAAACTCGCCAATTCACTATCTAGGCCGTCTATTTTTTCCACTACTAGATGCATGGGCAAAAAGTATTTAAAACACTTGATTTTGTTTATAGATACTTGAAATAATATAGATCAACTTTAACGGAATTGATCTGTATTCGGATGATTATGGTTATATTTGAGTGGGAAGGATTAAGACTCGAATCTTTTCAGAACTACATAAGTGACTGTGTGATATATAAAGAGAGAGAGAGAGACTTGTGTAATTCTGGAAGGACTCAAGACCGAACCATTCCCACTCAAATACAACCCTACGACATCCGAATACAAAATTCATTCCGTTAAAGTTGATCTATATTATTTCAAATAACTAAAAATCAAAATTCATATATTTTGAATATTTTTTGCCTATCCATCAAGTAGGCGCAAAATGGATTGTTAAACATAGCATATTGCTTAAATCTACGTATTTAGACATGCAATTTCTCGATCCGACTATTTCATCATGATCTAAACACTCAAAACCTCTCACTTATCAATTTTTTTAGATTTCGAATATTCTACACTATTAAACTAACCAACTCATTGGATATTATATAGGGTAGTATTTGAGTTGGAAGGATTCGGCCTTGAATCCTTCTAGAATGACACAAGTCTAGAGAACTTGTGTAATTATGAAAGGATTCGAGACCAAATCCTTCCTACTCAAATACAACCCTATGACATCTGAATATAAGATTCACTCTATTGAAGTTGATCTATATTATTTAAATTAACTAAAAATTAAAAATCATGTATTTTGAATACCTTTTGTCCATCCATCAAGTAGGCAGCAAATAGATAGCATCATAATTTCATATTTTAATACATGTTGCTAAAAATTCGGATCTCACTCGATATTAATGCTCCTGTTACATTCCGTCTGAATTGATCAACAACCCTAGTTAACTACTAATCAGGAACGTAAATTAACAACTTGCCCTGCTTAACTTTACCCTCTTAATTGACAACTTTAGCTCTATTATTATTATCATCCAATGCTGGATGGAGATGGATGGGGCTGAATTTTGCAGTAAAAAATTCATGATGAGACCAAATCTAAGTGATTGATGATCTTGATGATCTTCGGCATAAATCGAATTTCTGGAAGCTCTAAATTGCAGTTAGCAAAGAGCAACGGTGGTTTGGAGTTGTCAATGAAAGGATCCAAACTAATCTTAAAAGGTACTCGCAAAAATCAAAGTTTTCTTTAATGTGGATGTGATGAGATAATGTAAAGCCCAAGTTCTGCAAGAATTATTTTTTGGTCGGACTAGACATCCTCTAGATGAAATGTTGATAGAGTTTTTGTTAGGTTAATTGGGTTTTTTTTGTTAAAATTTCTAGATGCTCATAATATTTTGCTTTCTTCATTCTAATTTCATCTTAATTTGCAATTATTTTTGTGAAAGGAGAAATTTTTGAAGAGAAAGGAAAGAAAGGAAGAGAACAGGGAATAATTAAGAGAAAATAATGAGACGAAGATGGAGGAGGAAGAACGAGGTGGGCTCACATAAAGATAGGTTCATAAGCAAAAATAGGGAAGAGTTGATAGGGAGAAGATGGGGAAGGTGTTGGGGCTAGAGCATGCCAATAACACAAATTTTAGATCATAAACACACAGAGAGAGAGAGAAAGAAACAAGGATTTACGAGATTCGATAAGATGTCTACGTCCTCAGGGCAGAAGAGAGATTTATTGATGACTTACATAAGATTATAAGAGGATTACACATGGTTCACTCAAGAACACTCACCAACTTAAGATACTCATCCAATGGGTTCTATCCTTTCTTTATAGGGAGAAGCAGCTCCAGGTAGGATCCAGAATCACTTCTGACCCAACTGTCGGTCAACCGGCCGACTGACTGACCCAAGTGTGTAGTCGACCGCCCAGTTGACCGTGTAAAGTCTTACAAGATTGCAGGACTTACTAAAAATGTGGGTTGACCGACCAAACTGGGTTCCTCTTCATCGTGTAACACGACCGATTTCACTTCTTGTGCATGTCGGTCGACCGTATGGTTGACCGAACCTCTGGCATAGAGCTAAAAAACTCTATCCTATTATTTTTGCTCTCTCTACATTCACCATCTCAGTGAAGATTTTTCAAATATGAGCCAAAATCTGATATCAACTAGAACCTTCGCCATTCGAGATCAACACATGATCTCCGCACTGAAATCGACATACGATCCCTGCTGCGAGATCGATACATGATCCCATGAACCAGTCAAACTTCGCTCCGAAATTGACACACAATTTCTGTCGAACGAGCAGCCGCCGCTCTGAGATTGACACATGATCTCACGTCTAGTCCAATCGGTTCTAAATGAATCACTGATGTAAAGTTACAATTGATCTCAACCGATCACAACATATCCACTAATTAATCGAATAAATCCATATTGAGTTTGAAATCGATCCAAGCAACCTTCTACAAACTCCAATATCACTGTAACGATACCATCTTCAGCTCAACACTGGAATGCATCACTCCAAGTGACCATTCCTCCACTCCGAAAAGAGAGTTGATTGGAATACTTGTCCAACTGACTTCAAGAAGAACCCAACGGGAGCCACCATGACTCAACAACTGACTATCAGTCTAATGTCTTCAAGAAGTCTCACCTGATGCATGCCCCGTCTTGCAAGCTCACCATCTTCACTCTAGGAGATAAATTGCTTGTTGAGATCATCGTTCTTCACACTTGAAGAATAAATTGTAGCTTATTTGCTGCCAATCCTCGAGAACCCAAATGGCTTCTTATGGGCTGCATTAAAAACAGTTGCGCCACTATGGTTGCCTATGTATCCCCTGCCCAGGGGATCAAGCCTCACATAGTTCATCCTGACTGCATCATTATTACTGCCGACATACCCTCCAATGGATCAAGCCATCGTAGTTCGAATCTAGCTCCATTGAGCTTAACCAACATCCTTCTTTGCAGTAACGAACCCAACTGGCAGAGGCATATGGATCTCACCAACACGATCACCATGAAGAACATCAGTCTTCAACTCAAGCTTCTGATCTAGCTCACTAACTTGAGATTCATACTTCTTCACTACCCACTTCGATGGATTCTTCTTGGTTCTTTGGATACAACTGGAACTACAGCTTCAATATGTTTTGTATCCCTCAAGGCTACACGATCTTTACCCGTGTCAAACCAGTGAGATTTCCAACTAATACCAAACATACTGAACCACCTGGAGAACGTGAAGAAGCATCACTCTCCACCCACTGCAATACCCCCAACTTTGTCTTTCCCAACTCCACCTGCTGAGAGACGGTTGGTTTCACCATCGAAGCCACATCTAATGTGACATATCTGCTCGAGACGGACTTCTTATTTTAGGATCCCATAACTTGGAGCCTTTCAAGTCTTTCTTGTATCCCAAAAAAACTATCTTGTTCATACTAGGGTCTAACATGTCTTTCTTGACATCAATGTAGGCGGGACAACCAATATCCTAAGCAAATCATAGTCACAAGCAGATCCACCTGACCAAATATCCAACAGAATCTTACCTCCGATTACAATTATCGGTAGCCTATTCAAGAGATAACTTTCATATGTCAATACCTTAGCCTAAAAGGATTTATCCAATCCCCTAGTTGACAACAAACTCCGAGCCTTCTCCAGCAAGAAACAACTCATCTCTTTTTCTACCCTAATTTTCAGTTCTGTGAAGTGAATTCCAAAAGCCATTGTTCTGAATGAATCATAGGAACTGATCCTCAACTCCCCATTGATTTAAGTAAAAAATTACCGTGTAGCTTGGGGCTAATGGGTCATGTCAGGAGAGATGTGATGCAAGCTTTTGTTGGCCCAGAGGCCATCACTCTAGTTTTAATGATGATTAACTCATGTAGTTATAGTTTACTAATAATCTTGTGATATTCAGTTTCAGATATTTGATCAAGATATTAGTAGGTGATTAGCTTCAACAAAGGAGTTTTGGATCTTTCACATGGTGATTCAAGAGCTCGAGCGTCAAGATCGCATCTAGTACTCGGTTGGAGTTAAGCTCGTTAGATCGTGTTTGGATCGAGTCGACTTGGAGACAAGAAGACCTCAGTTTGTTTAGTTTAGTATATTTAGATCTTGTGTAAAGATTAGATAGTATTGATATGCTCAAGTTCAAATACACACACAAGTTTTAAAGTTTATTGGTTTGATTTTCGGTTTAACTGGATTTTGAATTTCATGTCAAAAACATAGATATATATATATATATATATATATATATATATATATATATATATATATATATATATTGGAATCTATCCATATACAATATGCTTCAAAGTTATTTCAATATCATGTTTTTGTATCCATATGAGTTTTGAAGAAAACGGTTTTTCATTTCAAAAATCCAAGTTTGGAAAATACTGATTTTGGTTTAAAGGCAAATTTCTATATCACAAAAATAGTTCAAATTGTTTATAATATGTGTTGAATTTTAGTCACACATATTTGTATTTCAAGGATCTTATAAGAACTTATTTTTGTGGTTCGTGATTTTATGGGATTTAATTGGAATCAAAATATCTAAGTTTTAAATCCTTAACTTCCCAGCTTGACTGCACTGGCACTCAATCGGACAGTCGACCGGACCAGGAATCGGTCGACCGTCACGGTCGACCGTTGTGCACGAGGATGTACACATGGCCAGCCTATTCGGCCAGTCGGTCGACCGATCCAAAGAGCTTGCTCTCTGGATCTGGCCCTAATCGACCGGTCGATCGACCGACTAGAGAGTTAGCTCTCTGTTTTGGCCTCGGTCGACCGGGCGGTCAACGTTAGGCATGTTTACCTGGGCGGTCGACTGGCCGGTCGACTTGTAACCCCAAGGGTCAGAAATCTGACCGTTGGCTGGTCGACCGGCAGGTCATTTTTAACCTGTTCTGAACCCTAACGGCTATAAGTTTAGACCCCTATAAAAATGGGCCTTTGGGGGTTGTTTCTCCTAAGATTTTCAACAATAATTTTTCCATCTTCTCAAGTGTTTTCAGCTAGTTTTGCCAAAGATTCTTATCTTTATTTGTTTCAAATTTTTTGGAAAATCAAAGAAAAATAAGATTTGAGAATTTTAATTTTGTTCTTAAATTTCATATCGATCAAGAAGTTTTTCCCAAGTGTTTTTTTTGTTGTTTCTTTTCCAAAACATTGTGTTTTCTTAAACTTGAGCTATTAATTCTATTTCTATGTTTAGAATCTTTGTTTGTAAGAAAAAATTTTTGTGATCCTTTGTAATCATCAAGAGAGAGTTTATGATCATAGATCACTAAGTTTTATTTTTTCTTTGCTTTGTGCTAGGATTTGTGCCTCACCTCTTGTGCAGAGATTTGTGTTGAGAGAGAGGAGTTGTGTACTCCTAGTATTGAGTTATAACTCCTCAGTGGAGGTCTCTTTGTAGAAGGTCCTGTGTGGACATAGTAAAATCCTTCTGTGTGAAGGCAAGGATGTAGAACAGTGACTCGAACCTCGAAACATATCTTGATGTTTGCGTTTGATTCACTATCTCTCAACTGTCTCTCTTTTTATATCTTGTATTGCTTTTATTACTCATATTCATATGCTAGATATTGTTTGTGTGCCCACACTTGTGTTCAATCAAAAGAGCTTTTAAAGCACCCTAACCCTTTGTCTAGAAGAATCCAGGGGAGTAGTTCCAAAGCCCTTCACGGGGAATTCGGGCTCACTCTTAGTTATACATAGTGTGTTAATAATTAAGTTTTAAATTCTGCATCATTGTCCTATACAGCTTGTACACCTATTCACCCTCCTCTAAGTGTACTTACAATTGGTATCAGAGCTAGGGCTCCTAATATTCGGTTTAACCACTAGAAGTGAGATCCTCATTATTAATCTAGATTTGCATTCTACACATATAGTTTATATACACTCATGGATTATCTTTCTCCACCCACTTATGATGCATCTAACATTGATTTGTGAAAGTTTAAGATGATTGCATATTTAAAAGCCCAAGGTTTGCATGTTTATCTTGTAACTATCAAGAAATCCTATCTTGATAATGACAAGTACCTAAAGGCTAACACCCAAGCCTTAGAAGCACATAGGCATACACTTAGCAAAGATCACATTTCTTTGATTTCTCATTGTGATTCCATTTTTGTAGTATAAAACACATTGATCTCTTCCGAGCTATAAACGACAAACTATATGGAGAAAGACGCTATTGTGGATGAGTCCGACCAAGCTTGCTTCATGGTCCATGAGAATGACTTCCTTGAGGTAATTTTAGGCACTCATCTAGATAATAGTGTTAGTTTTTTATGTGATGAAAAAGCTATGGATGCACATGCTCTAAATGAAGAACTTTCATTATTTTGTGAAACTTGCTTTCAAAGTATAAAGCTTTGAAAAGCAAGAGTTTTGATTTAAAAAGAGAAATGAAAATTTATTTTTAAACTTGATTTTGATTTTACAAGAAAGTGTTGAGATTTCAAATGAGAGGGACTCATTGAAAGTTCAACTTGACCTTATTTTAAATGAAAATAAAATTTTGAAAAATTGAAATGAGCTTAATGATGTTTTGAAGAAAAATGAGGTTTTGTTTTTAAAACTTGATTTGTTGTTAAAGAAAATGACTCTTTGAAAAATAAAATTGTTTTAATTTCAAAGGAATTAGATTGCATTTCAAAAGAAATTACTTCTTTGAAAATGATTTTGCTTCCTATTTTTGTCATGCTTCTATTGATGCATCTCCTAATGATAAGAATAATACTTGCTTCACTTCTTCTTCCACTATTATTGATGGTATTTGTATTTTGAAGAAAATATTGATTGTTTGGGACCCACTTTGAGCCAATGTGCCATGAACCACACACTTTTAGAATCTATGTTTTGAAAGAAACATACTCTATATATTCATGCATACCTATCATGGCATACACATACTTCTCATGATCACGCACATGACACCATATATGCTAATCTGTACACATTGTGAATATATGGGCAACTTTACAAAGTTTTGTTATGATAGATTACATAATTCAAAATTTTCAAATAAGTTTGTTTGGGTTAGAAAAGGTGCTAACCCTATGGACCCAAAAAGATATGGGTACAAAAATTCACTCTTATTGTATTTGATGTAGGTGTGGGCTCTCACAAAAACTTGAAAGTATCAGTACCTTGACGGTGGATGCGTTTCGAACTCAAAGATCATATCTATGATGCATCATTTTCAAGGGATGTTTGATGGGGAGACCACAATGATTTGAAAACCTAGAGACTAGTCAAATTGTTTTTGTAACTATATCTTACTCCTTATTTTTGTTTACATGCTTTTATACTGATATTTTTAGCATATCATGTTTTAATACTCATTATGATAAATGCAGTATTAATTAGACATGTGATATGAAATCACCTAGAGGGGGGTGAATAGGTGATTATGCTAATCTAGTGAACTAAATGCAGAATTTAAAATAAATTGCAACAACACAAACAAGTATAAGATATAACAATATGATCAATGCACAACGTAAAGAGAGAGAAAGTAAGAGTCAATGGATCAAGCGCAAACAACAAGATTTGTTTCGAGGTTCGAGCACCCAGCTCTCATCCCCGCCTTCACCCAGAAGGATTCCGAATCCACTAGCTTGTCCACAAAGGACTCCCACACAGGGAACCTCCAACGAGGATTTTGGGCAATACAACCGGGAGTACCTAACTCCTCTCTCAACCAAATACAACCGCCATCTAAGCACCACAATCCACCTCTACCAAAGAGGGATATAAAACCAATACCAACTCCACCTCACCAAGAGAGAGCAAAGCACAATCTCAACCTCTACCCAAGAGGGAGCCAACCAACAAATATAGAGTTTACAACTTGGTGGTCTAACAACCACAAACAATTTCTTTTTCCCACAAACCATAGATCCTATAGAATAGGATAGTAGATGTAGCTCAAGTGTGGAGAAAACCAAAGGAATGGAAATCAAATAGTCAAAGAAAATCCTTGGGAAAATCTAGAAACCAAGATGAAGAAGTTGAATCAAAAACTCTTTTCCCAAAAACCCTTTTTTTTGATTTTTCAAACCCTAGAAAAAACACCAAATAGATTGTGCAAATTAAAGCCCAAAATTTCTTTTGATTGCTGTGAAAATACTAGAGAGTAAGGAAAAATTAGCTCTTCAAATCTTAGAGAAAACTGGCCACTAATGGGGTATTTATAGCCCCTAGAAAATATAGCCGTTGGCAGCTAAAACTGCCAGAAATGGCCTACCGGTCGACTGGACGGTCGACCGGCCAACTGTCGATTTTTGACCGTTGGCAGCTACCGGTCGACCACCCGGTCGACCGGCCCCAGAAACAGAGAGCAACACTCTCTATCCGGTCGACCGCTCGGTCGACCGGGAGCAACCTGAGAGTGGGTTGCTCTCAGTCGGTCGACCGGCCGACTGACACGGCTACGTGCACAATCTTGTGCACGTCCGGTCGACCTCTATGGTCGACCGGCTCCTGGCCCGGTCGACCGTTAGGTCGATCGCCAGAGCCTGGCAGCTAAAATCTGGGACTGAAAAACTGAATTTTTAAAGTCTTAAAAATTCCCATAAAATCTCTAAAAATCCATAAAAATAGTTTTCTCATTTTACATTGATATATAAACATGTGATAAAAATTTTAACACAAATAACAAAAATTTTGAACCATTTTTGTGTCTTACAAATTTTATCAAAAACTAAAAACTGTATTTTTCCAAACTTGAATTTTTCAATAGGAAATCTGATTTTTCTGTAACTCATCCAATTAAAAAAACATGATATTTAAACACATTTAGGCATGTTGCATATGAATAGAAATCCAATATACAAGAAACATATACATATTATAGTTTTTTGACTTTATTTCCAAATATGTTTTGTTAAAACACAAAACCAAAAACACATGAATAGGTATATCAAATTAAGTTTGCCTAGGATATGAAGCATACATGTATATAGAACATGTCTAATATACATAAACACATGTAAACTTGTTTTGATACTTATCTATTCATGAAAACCAAGATCGGTTAAACCAATCAACCGAAAACCAAAATCAAAACACAAACGTGTGTGTATTATGAACTTGAGCATATCATACTATTCTAATCTTTACAAATGGATCTAAACACAAAACTAAACTAGGTACCGAGGTCTTCTTGTAGAGCGCCGTCTCCAAGTCGACTCGATCCAAACTCCAAACTCCGAGCTTGACTCCAACGAGTGCTATATATGATCTTGATGCTCGGGCTCCGAAAACACCATGTGAAAGCTTCCAAACCATCTTATTGAAGCTAATCACCTACTAATATCTTGAATAAAGATCTGAAACTAAAATCACAAGATTATTAGTACACATAACTACATGAGTTAATCATCATCAAAACTAGAGTGGAAGGCCTTTGGGCCAACAATCTCCCCCTTTTTGATGATGACAAAACTCATGGAGTTATATATTCATGGATTAAAGTTAAGCTTCAAAGAAGCTCCCCCTTAACTCATGCATAGAAGAAAATAACAATATATGCAATGAATATAAAACATAAGAATGCATAGATATGCATAAAAACTATGAAATGCATATAAACAAGCTCTTGATACCAATAGATATGAATAAAACGATAAAATGTATAAAAAATGCTCTTGATACCAAATGAAAAGTAAAACAATTATTTCTTCTTTTTCTTAATTTCATAAACATGTTCTCTTTAAAGAATGCTTTTGATATAAAAAATACATAATGCTTTTGATACCAATAAACCAAAACTTACATAAAGCTCTTGATACCAACATTACATAATGCTCTTGTTACAATAATAAACATGTTCTCATTATCAAATAGGAAACAAAGATCATGCATAAATCATGCATATAAACTCAAATTCTTATCCCCCATTTTGTCAATCATCAACAAAGGGGTAAACAATAAACTAATAAAAGTTATTCTTCTCCCCCTTTTTATTAAAAACAAAGAATCAATAAAGGGGTCAAAGTAAAACAAAATTTTGAATTTTCTCAATAAAACAAATCAAATTTTTAGATACCAATTGAAAGTAAATAAGGCATTAATGCCAATGTGTGAGAAATAAAAAAATCTTGATACCAATTGAAAGAAATAGATCAATAGATACCAATTGAAGGTAAACAAAATCTGATACCAATTGTAAAATATTTGTCATTTAGAACATATGATACCAAAATAAAATCAATTTTTAACATAAAGTGTAGGAGTAGAAAATAACGGTAAACAAAATACCAATTGAAAGATAAAAGTACGAATTTTCTCCTCTTTTGAAATACCAATAGAAATTACGCAAAAGCTTGTATTAGCATACCAATTGAAAAACTAATCAATTGAAATATGATATTCATTAAAAATTCAAGCTTTAGCATAAACAAATATATGTATGAAAAATTAGATACCAATCGAAATTGATACTATTTGAAGAGTATGCATACATACATAAATATATATGAGTATACAAAAATATCAATATTGATACCAATTGAAAAGATCCAATGATACCAATTGAAACAACAATAATATCAAGTGTATATCTCATATTTCCTACCACCCAATCATGCTCAAATTTAAAATGATTTTCAATATAAACATACAAGGCATGGTCGCCCATCCAACCGCCCTTAAAGGTAGGGTTTTCAAAAAAATAGGTTTGAAAATATAGTTTGTTTGAAAAACTCTACCAAAGCGAAGAACACGAACTAGTTATGAAAAAAATTTGTTAACTAGTACGAAATCCTTCAAGTAAGGAATAAGACAAAATTGTTTTTCATGAAACACATCTAATTCACATGATCACTAAACACTCAAAATCCATAAAGCCCATATCATACTCATGAAAACAAAATCATGAGAAACCTAATAAAGTGAGCGAACAAGAGTTATGTGACACATATCATCATGAAAATATTCAATTAAGCTCAATTTAAATTCCTTTAAACATAAAACATGAAAATCTAAATTTTTCAATAAAACAAATTATACTTCAAGGTATATGTATGTTTTGTTAACACAAAAAGTATACATACATATCCTTAAACACAATTGAGTCTATTATAAAGATTTGCATGAAAAGAAAATGACTCAAAGGGTATACATGTATATCTTAAAGTTTGGCAAAATAGACGTATACATGAAGTGAAAACATAAGATCATAAACATAGCCAAAATGGGGAATACAAGTTAGAGTGCATGAATCATCCAAACTAGACTATACTAGCACATCTAATGGGTACAAAAGAGCGTTCAAGCACAAACATATAATGATCTATTGTGACCCACAATATGTACAAATTATATCCTAGTTTTAATGAAAAACTAACATCTAAACAAGTAATCAAATCATGTAGCATAAAACGGGACATAAATCATCATTACAAACATAAAACGATCATTATGTAAATCCACATGTTATTAGAACTATGATGAGCATAATAGCTAAACAAATGGTGAGAACACAATAAATGATCCATATAAACATGGGTGATCTCAAAGGCTATACATGCATGTCAATGGTCTAATAATCATGGCATTTGACACACTAATCAAAAACATGAGGCATCAAAACAAAAATCATAACATCCATATGATCATTACGTAGATGCATATGCATTAGATCTAGGGCATACATATTAGTTTAAAACAAAGTGAGAACACAAAGATAAGTCCATTTTAAACATGGGTGTCTCAAAATAACTAAATATGTATATCACTATTCTAATAAATATGACATAGGCATAATGAACAATAAAACATGACATGTTATAAATCAACGACATGAAAAGCATGCAAATATAAACGGGAGTTAGAGATTGATACCAAAACTGATGAAGGCACCTCTCTAGTTCTCCAAACCAATGGTGGTCCTCTCCACCAAACTCTCCTTGAAAGTGATGCATCAAATTATTTTCTTTAGCACGGAACGCATCCACTTCAAGGTACCGCCACTCTCACGTGATGCGAGAGCCCACACCTACATCAAATATCATA
>JAVJIF010005573.1:0-77652 GCA_038442645.1 Agave tequilana
GATCCTAAAGATACGGAGTCGTTATGGCGACGCATATACGCGAGGTAAAATACCCCTCGTATACGCGCTAAGCCTAAATTGTAACCTGAACAAGCTATGAATCAGAACTATAATAATCAAGGATCACTGCAATAATAAATATACGACTACACATGATAGCAATGAATAACAGAAGAAAATGACAGCTGAATAGAAGTCAAGGTGATATACAGGAATCAAAGAATCATAACAAGAATAAAATGCAAGTATACCAGAATTAAAGGGAGAGGCCCAAGCTCCTCGTAAAGCGTACCGCCTCATCAAACACCTGCACATTAGAAACAATCGTCCAATCGCTGGACGTGCAAATCCAGGGTCGTCAGAACGCGACCATAATGAGTGTGTGTGTAAAGGGGAAACAGCTCGTGCAGAAGAACCATGTGCATATATAATAATAAGGACAACTGCAGATAGAAAGACTAAATAACACAATAAATAACTGAACAGTAAACATATGATGAAAACATGAATACAGATAGCAGTCAAATGGCACAACTGTAAATATGCAATCAATGTCAAATAGGTATCCATCACATGTCACTAAACTGGTATCCAAGTCTGGTCATAAGTCTGGTCCTGATTACAATCATGTGGTCCTGTTACAATCATGTATACAGTCATGTGTCATAAGGCGGGGTACCATTCAGGGTATAACACATGTGTTCATTCAATTCATTCAATAACAATCAGTAATGTTCTACGTTATCTTTATTACTTTCCCATCGGCGTCCCACAACATCCGACAGTTCACCCTGGAGCCCGCACATCCAGTAGAACTCATCCGAACTCCGATATGCGGGTATCATTGTTCGAATAGGGAAAGAGAACCAAATAACATGCATCCTAGGGGTTATCATCATACAAGTGCGTGTGGATGCTAATAGGCACTGAGAATGCAATATCACGCTAACACCAGGCGTCACGTACAATAGATAGCCCTACAGATTCAAGAGGTGGCCCCCACAGATTCAAGAGGTGGCCCCCACCATGTGTATGGTGTGGCACTTTGCTCCGTGTGGCACTTTGCTCTGAGGGAAACAGGATTCTAGAGGTGGCCCCCGTGGATTCAAGAGGTGGCCCCCACCATGTGTATGGTGTGGCACTTTACTCCACGTGGCACTTAGTTCCTTTCAAGATCCCCGGACGCTAGCACGATTGTGGGATACATCCTCGTCAATCCCGACACCAGGCGGCAAACCGCCGGACGCCGTTTTGACTGTGCTATTAACAGGTCAATAGTACAGGGGATATGGGTACCGGGTACAGGAGTCCAGATGTCAAGTAACAGGGATACAGTCATATGTCAAGGTCCAGTGAAAGGTGTCTAGTGTACAGTCAATGAGATAATGCCATCAATAACAATCAATACCTTATGCCATTTCAATTACTGGGATGCTACTGGACGGTAACAATATTAGTACAGTAATGATCAATCAGTAATCGTATACACGGTGAACATATATCAGTAACAGTAACAGTAACAGTAACCGTGTAGACGATGAACAATAGGACTGTACCGTGGTTACGGTCAAACATTCATTTCCCAGTAACTTTCAATAACATGGACATAAATAACAGTAACAGTCTAGACACTGATCCTCAAGTCACCAATAATAGAGATCGAATAGTAAAAGCTATCAAACTCTGAATATATATAAAATCACCGATATTGCCAATTCACTCTCACAATAATTATGTCCATATCACTGAGTAACCCAGTCTCTAACATCACAACAAGTCCATATCAATATCTGAATGAGTCATCACCAATAAAGAATATCAAGTCTAGAAGGTCCCCTACATGAAGTATATCAACTCATCTTAATGCATATCAGGTTTAATCATAAAGAATGTAAATCCAATATCATCTATAACACAAGTTCAGTCCAACTTTGAATAAGTTCATGTACCAATCCAATCGTCATTATCTTTTAGTAAGGTAAGTGCACACCCAATATGTCCTCGATCACTGCAATATAGAATAGCTACCACTGATACTTAACATCAACAACATATCATCTAATGAATCTCAAATGCCAACAACGTCAATCTCATCTCAAGACAAGTCAGACTCCAATATAAGGAACATAGATTCTGGATAACCTCTAACTCAAGATCAACCTACATCACAACTCAACTAATCCAGTCATATCTGATATGTCCTCAAATACTCAACTAATAAGGTCAGGTCAATTACTGATCATCATTCTATGTAAATAACATAAGTCCAGATCAATCCCAAGTTATGACAACCAACTCATATTCCAATAGTTACATGATCGTCAAGTATCAAGATACATCAAAGAATCTGATATAATAATTGTCATTCCAACATATATCCATAATCAAGCTCAGCTCCCTCACTCTAACAATTTAATCTGATTCCCAAATCCTCAAGGGTTCACACTTCTATTAAGATCAAACATAATATCCCAATACTCGGTATCACAACATATACATGCATCTAAGTTCTATTAGATCAAGTCATTACCATCCAATATCCATCTCAATTACCCTCATGCTACATCCTGATATGTCTACAACAATACTCTAGATATACATAGGACATACATGGGGATTCTAACATGTATCAAGAATCACGCATATCATATTTCTATACATCCAACGTGTAAAATAAACGGAGATGACCGACCACCTTCATGCTCGGTGATCTCCACACATAAACATGTAATCTCAGTATTCTACTCGACAATTACATAACATATAAAATAATAGCTGCAATCACTTAATAAGAGAGAAGGAGGAAGAGACACTCACCTGAGCTCGATCGCAAGAATCATAAGGTTCCAGTAAATCTACATAAATTATTAAATAGAAATTGTTAGATTCTTTTAAAAGAATATTTTAAGGAGTTTAAATCTTAGTTAATTAGTTTGGGAGTTGGAGATATGATGCTTTAGGTTTAATAAATTTAGTAGATTTAATTTAAACTAATTTCTGATTTTTTGTTGGATTTTTATAGGCTTTAAATCATTAAAATATTTAACGGGTTTGAATCTAACATTACGGAAAAAGGTTTAAAGAGGGTGATTTGATTTAATTCATGTTGGTATCACTCTAAAATTTTATCTTAGAAAGAAAAAGTGTTATAGGATATTATTTATATTTTTCTCTATTTTATTTTGATATTTTTAATATTATTTTTAATTGCAAACTTACCTTCTTTTCTTCCTTTCTTTCTTATTTTCTTTTTTTTTTTTTTAACTGCTACAGTAGCCCAGGCCCAGTCCAGTCCAGGCCCAGGCTGGACCAGGCCTGGTTCCAATTCTTTTTTTTTTATTTTTTTTCTCAGACTGGGCCAGGTCTGGCCCAGTCCAGGCCTGTCTCGGCCTGGACCTGGCCAGGCCTGTTAGCCTGGGCCAGGCCAGCCTATGGCCGGGCCAAAAGTTTTTTTTTTTTTTTTTTTTATAAGTGTGTGCACAGTGGGCCGACCCAGCCCACTGTGCACTGAGAATCAAGGATCAGTAGGGCTCTCGGCCATTGGCCGAGAGCCGCCAAAGAAATTTCCATTTTTTTTTCCTTTTTAATCCTTTATAAAAATGTAAATATAAGTTGGTAGATCTACAAGTATTTTAATTAGATTTTTGATTAGGTTTTGATGCATAAAAATATTCATGGAGATCTTGGCATGGACATAATTTTAATAAACTTTTTATATCAAATAAATTTTGAGAAAATAGATTATTTGTATCATATTAATAATTATTCTTATGTATCTATTCAATTTATATATATATATATTAAAGAAAATAACTGGAATTAAATTCACAACTTTGGATTTACTTACATTAGTTGTTCTTCTTTGTTTGCTCATCAATCCTTGCCTCAAAACCCCTTTTGTTCATGATCCCTTGAGAGGAGAAGGAAGAGATGGAAAGTGGGGAGAGTTGGACTAGGGTTTCTATTGAGGAAGAAGAGAAAGAAATGTTTAGGTTCTTTGAACCTGGACTCTAATTAGGCTAGATTGCTTAATTTAGTAAGATAGGATTAGGATGAAATTTGGATTGGAATTAAATATTTAAATTAGATTCTAGATTTGGATTTAGATTTGGATTAGGATTTATTAAGATCATGATTTTGAAAATAAGATTAGGGTTAGAATTAGAATTGAGTTTTGGGGGGTAAGAATCTCATGCTAATGGGTTTTGGGCTTTAATTAAAAGAAATAAATAATATGAAGAATGAGAAAAATAGATAGTGGGCTTATGGGCTTAGACAAAAATAGAGAAAGGGGAAAAAGAATGAAAATAAGAAGTGGGCTTGGCTCAAGTGGGCTTAGCATGAAAGGAAAATAAAATGAAATGAAAAGGAGAATAGGCTTGACTTATTGGGCTTGGATTAAAATAATAATACTACTAATAGTGATTAACAATATCATAATAATAATTAACAATAATAATTACAATAATAATAATATCACCAGTAAAATAAAATAAATACTTTAGAAAAATAAATACAGTATTTTAGATTAGAGGTATTACATTCTACCCACCTTAATAAAAATTTCGTCCTCGAAATTTCGATAAGGTAGGGAATGTTAGAAAATTAGAATCAAGAGAGAAAACGAACAAGCTTTCACGTCGCTTCTGAGTACATCATGATTCCACTATGCTTCCGCTGCGCGCTCTGATCTTTGCTACTGGCTTCAATACAGAGAGACCAATCTCAAGAGACAAAAATAGGGAAATAGAATCGGAAAGAGGATAGAAATCAAGATGGACATCCAAATCACTCTAATTGGAGTGTTGGAATCATGAATATCAACAGATCAAGAACGGAGTTCCAAAGGGAGGACGATCAATTTTCAAATGGAGTCAATATTATCACGTGAATAGTATATGTATATTGCAGTGTCAACATAACTGTCTCAGGTTACAGGTAGGAACTAGGTTCTCCTTTATGTCGAACCTAGGCTCTGATACCACTCTGTAACGCCCTGATCCTAAAGATACGGAGTCGTTATGGCGACGCATATACGCGAGGTAAAATACCCCTCGTATACGCGCTAAGCCTAAATTGTAACCTGAACAGCTATGAATCAGAACTATAATAATCAAGGATCACTGCAATAATACATATAAGACTACACATGATAGCAATGAATAACAAGAAGAAAATGACAGCTGAATAGAAGTCAAAGGTGATATACAGGAATCAAAGAATCATAACAAGAATAAAATGCAAGTATACCAGAATTAAAGGGAGAGGGCCCAAGCTCCTCGTAAAGCGTACCGCCTCATCAAACACCTGCACATTAGAAACAATCGTCCAATCGCTGGACGTGCAAATCCAGGTCGTCAGAACGCGACCATAATGAGTGTGTGTGTAAAGGGGAAACAGCTCGTGCAGAAGAAACCATGTGCATATATAATAATAAGGACAACTGCAGATAGAAAGACTAAATAACACAATAATAACTGAACAGTAACACATATGATGAAAACATGAATACAGATAGCAGTCAAATGACACAACTGTAAATATGCAATCAATGTCAAATAGGTATCCATCACATGTCACTAAACTGGTATCCAAGTCTGGTCATAAGTCTGGTCCTGATTACAATCATGTGGTCCTGGTTACAATCATGTATACAGTCATGTGTCATAAGGCGGGGTAACCATTCAGGGTATAACACAATGTGTTCATTCAATTCATTCAATAACAATCAGTAATGTTCTACGTTATCTTTATCACTTTCCCATCGGCGTCCCACAACATCCGACAGTTCACCCTGGAGCCCGCACATCTAGTAGAACTCATCCGAACTCCGATATGCGGGTATCATTGTTCGAATAGGGAAAGAGAACCAAATAACATGCATCCTAGGGGTTATCATCATACAAGTGCGTGTGGATGCTAATAGGCACTGAGAATGCAATATCACGCTAACACCAGGCGTCACGTACAATAGATAGCCCTACAGATTCAAGAGGTGGCCCCCACAGATTCAAGAGGTGGCCCCCACCATGTGTATGGTGTGGCACTTTGCTCCGTGTGGCACTTTGCTCTGAGGGAAACAGGATTCTAGAGGTGGCCCCCGTGGATTCAAGAGGTGGCCCCCACCATGTGTATGGTGTGGCACTTTACTCCACGTGGCACTTAGTTCCTTTCAAGATCCGCCGGACGCTAGCACGATTGTGGGATACATCCTCGTCAATCCCGACACCAGGCGGCAAACCGCCGGACGCCGTTTGACTGTGCTATTAACAGGTCAATAGTACAGGGGATATGGGTACCGGGTACAGGAGTCCAGATGTCAAGTAATAGGGATACAGTCATATGTCAAGGTCCAGTGAAAGGTGTCTAGTGTACAGTCAATGAGATAATGCCATCAATAACAATCAATACCTTATGCCATTTCAATTACTGGGATGCTACTGGACGGTAACAATATTAGTACAGTAATGATAAATCAGAAATCATATACACGGTGAACAATATCAGTAACAGTAACAGTAACAGTAACCGTGTAGACGATGAACAATAGGACTGTACCATGGTTACGGTCAAACATTCATTTCCCAGTAACTTTCAATAACATGGACATAAATAACAGTAACAGTCTAGACACTGATCCTCAAGTCCCAATAATAGAGATCAAATAGTAAAAGCTATCAAACTCTGAATATATATAAAATCACCGATATTGCCAATTCACTCTCACAATAATTATGTCCATATCACTGAGTAACCCAGTCTCTAACATCACAACAAGTCCATATCAATATCTGAATGAGTCATCACCAATAAAAGAATATCAAGTCTAGAAGGTCCCCTACATGAAGTATATCAACTCATCTTAATGCATATTAGGTTTAATCATAAAGAATGTAAATCCAATATCATCTATAACACAAGTTCAGTCCAACTCTGAATAAGTTCATGTACCAATCCAATCGTCATTATCTTTTAGTATGGTAAGTGCACACCCAATATGTCCTCGATCAACTGCAATATAGAATAGCTACCACTGATACTTAACATCAACAACATATCATCTAATGAATCTCAAATGCCAACAACGTCAATCTCATCTCAAGACAAGTCAGACTCCAATATAAGGAACATAGATTCTGGATAACCTCTAACTCAAGATCAACCTACATCATAACTCAACTAATCCAGTCATATCTGATATGTCCTCAAATACTCAACTAATAAGGTCAGGTCTAATTACTGATCATCATTCTATGTAAATAACATAAGTCCAGATCAATCCCAAGTTATGACAACCAACTCATATTCCAATAGTTACATGATCGTCAAGTATCAAGATACATCAAAAGAATCTGATATAATAATTGTCATTCCAACATATATCCATAATCAAGCTCAGCTCACTCACTCTAACAATTTAATCTGATTCCAAATCCTCAAGGGTTCACACTTATATTAAGATCAAACATAATATCCCAATACTCGGTATCACAACATATACATGCATCTAAGTTCTATTAGATCAAGTCATTACCATCCATATCCATCTCAATTACCCTCATGCTACATCCTGATATGTCTACAACAATACTCTAGATATACATAGGACATACATGGGGATTCTAACATGTATCAAGAATCACGCATATCATATTTCTATACATCCAACGTGTAAAATAAACGGGAGATGACCGACCACCTTCATGCTCGGTGATCTCCACACATAAACATGTAATCTCAGTATTCTACTCGACAATTACATAACATATAAATAATAAAAGCTGCAATCACTTAATAAAAGAGAGAGGAGGAAGAGACACTCACCTGAGCTCGATCGCAAGAATCATAAGGTTCCAGTAAATCTACATAAATTATTAAATAGAAATTGTTAGATTCTTTTAAAAGAATATTTTAAGGAGTTTAAATCTTAGTTAATTAGTTTGGGAGTTGGAGATATGATGCTTTAGGTTTAATGAATTTAGTAGATTTAATTTAAACTAATTTCTGATTTTTTGTTGGATTTTTAATAGGCTTTAAATCATTAAATATTTAACGGGTTTGAATCTAACATTACGGAAAAAGGTTTAAAGAGGGTGATTTGATTTAATTCATGTTGGTATCACTCTAAAATTTTTATCTTAGAAAGAAAAAGTGTTATAGGATATTATTTATATTTTTCTCTATTTTATTTTGATATTTTTAATAATTATTTTAATTGCAAACTTACCTTCTTTTCTTCCTTTCTTTCTTATTTTCTTTTTTTTTTTTTTAACTGCTACAGTAGCCCAGGCCCAGTCCAGTCCAGGCCCAGGCTGGACCAGGCCTGGTTCCAATTCTTTTTTTTTCTTTTTTTTTTTTCTCAGACTGGGCCAGGTCTGGCCCAGTCCAGGCCTGTCTCGGCCTGGACCTGGCCAGGCCTGTTAGCCTGGGCCAGGCCAGCCTACGGCTGGGCCAAAAGTTTTTTTTTTTTTTTTTATAAGTGTGTGCACAGTGGCCGGCCCAGCCCACTGTGCACTGAGAATCAAGGATCAGTAGGGGCTCTCGGCCATTGGCCGAGAGCCGCCAAGAAATTTCCATTTTTTTTTCCTTTTAATCCTTTATAAAAATGTAAATATAAGTTGGTAGATCTATAAGTATTTTAATTAGATTTTTGATTAGGTTTGATGCATAAAAATATTCATGGAGATCTTGGCATGGACATAATTTTAATAAACTTTTTATATCAAATAAATTTTGAGAAAATAGATTATTTGTATCATATTAATAATTTATTCTTATGTATCTATTCAATTTAATATATATATATATATATTTAAGAAAATAACTGGAATTAAATTCACAAGTTGGATTTACTTACATTAGTTGTTCTTCTTTGTTTGCTCATCAATCCTTGCCTCAAAACCCCTTTCGTTCATGATCCCTTGAGGAGGAGAAGGAAGAGATGGAAAGTGGGGAGAGTTGGACTAGGGTTTCTATTGAGGAAGAAGAGAAAGAAATGTTTAGGTTCTTTGAACCTGGACTCTAATTAGGCTAGATTGCTTAATTTAGTAAGATAGGATTAGGATGAAAATTTGGATTGGAATTAAAATTTTAATTAGATTCTAGATTTGGATTTGGATTTGGATTAGGATTTATTAAGATCATGATTTTGAAAATAAGATTAGGGTTAGGATTAGAATTGAGTTTTGGGTTAATGGGTAAGAATCTCATGCTAATGGGTTTTGGGCTTTAATTAAAAGAAATAAATAATATGAAGAATGAGAAAAATAGAGTGGGCTTATGGGCTTAGACAAAAATAGAGAAAGGGGAAAAAGAATGAAAATAAGAAGTGGGCTTGGCTCAAGTGGGCTTAGCATGAAAGGAAAATAAACTGAAATGAAAAGGAGAATAGGCTTGACTTATTGGGCTTGGATTAAAATAATAATACTACTAATAGTGATTAACAATATCATAATAATAATTAACAATAATAATTACAATAATAATAATATCACCAGTAAAATAAAGTAAATACTTTAAAAAAATAAATACAGTATTTTAGATTAGAGGTATTACAGGTTTTCAGTATGATCCGACTCGAACTGGGAATATCTAATTATATTTATTTATATATATATATATAGAGAGAGAAAAATGTATATCAGCCTGCGGGCTGAGAGTACTCTCTCAGCCTGCGGTGACGTGGCTCAATTTGTCACCTCACTGACTTGCGGCCCGCTTATAGGAAGAAGTTAAATTATCAAATACCCCTTATGAAAAGCTACTCTTTCGGTAATTTTCCTTATTGTTTATTATTATTTTTTCCCCTTTTTTTTGCCGCTCTTTATAGGATTTAGGTTATTGTTTATAAATTACTTTTCCCCCTATTTCCTTACCTCTTTTGAAAGATCTAGGTTCTCCTTTTCAGCCTGCGATAAACTTTTTTCTGAAATATAAAATCTTTTCAGATCAATTTTTTCTCCAAAATATTTAATGTCGACGTGTGAGCAGTCTACTGGTGATCTAAATATGGAAGATATTGCATCTGTTTCACTTTCTCTCAGAATATTGTAAATCTTGAAGGGTTGACATCTTTGCATGCCGATCAACAGGTTTTAATTGTTTCATTTTTTTAAAAACAATTTCTTAAATATAAAATTTTTCTGTTTAGTCTATGTGGTACTGCGACCTAAAACGAATGTTTTAAAGTTTTAGAAATGCGACCGTTTTAATATTCGGTCGCAATCTTATTTGAAAATAATCTCCGGCTGTGAAATCTTTTTTTTGGGTATGTGTCTTAGGTCGCAGTCTTTAGTAAGGAGTAATATAGATTTCTTCACATACGGATAACTGCGACTTAAGTCGCAGTCTTTAGTAAGGAGTAATATAGATTTCTTCACATACGGATAACTGCGACTTAAGTCGCAGTCTTTAGTAAGGAGTAATATAGATTTATTTACATACGGATAACTGCGACTTAGGTCGCAGTCTTCAATAAGGAGTATTATAGAGTAATATAGATATCTTATTTTTATTTACTGCGACTTAGGTTGCAGTCTTTAGTAAGAAGTAATATAGATTTCTTCTCATACGGATAACTGCGACTTTGGTCACAGTATTTAATAAGAAGTAATATAGTTTTCATCTCTTATGCGACCTTGGTCGCATTTATATAAACTTATAACTTAGACGTGTGATATCTAAAAAATATTTATATTCATTTAATTCGTGTAATTGTTTTTTGTAGGATATGAATGCACATGGAGAAATGTCTGGAAGCTCTTCTAAGTTTATAGGGAAACAGTTCCTGTCGGATATGGAAGCATACAATTTCTACAATTCTTTTGCAAGGAATAGAGGTTTTAGCGTGAGAAGAAAAGGTACAGATAAGTCACGGAAGCCTCCTTATGAAATTATTTGCATAAATTTTGCTGCAACAAGGAAGGTGTGAAGAAGTTGTGTGACAAAAGACAAGAGGGACTTACAGTGCATCGTCGAGTTAACACTAGAGTAGCTTGTCCTGCTGAGATGCATATCCGTCTTCGGTTTTTTTTGGACAAAAGACATTGGGTTATCACAAAATTTGTTGATACTCATCACATGAATTGTCAAGCCCGGATAAGGTACATCACCATTACTCTCACCAGACTCATCGTTCAAAAATTAGCAGAAGCATTATGAGCAATCTGGTTGATATTGGAATGCGGCCTTCAAATATTTCCCGCGTTGTGAATGCAATTAGCCAGGGAGAAGTCTGTGAAGAAGTGAGCCCTCAACAAGTTATTGATTTCACTCGTCAACGTAGAAATAACTGCGGTCATGAGTTTATTGCTATTATCAAATATTTTCAAGAGAAAGCCGAGACAGATCCAGAATTCTTCTTTTCAAGTGAAGTCGATAACACGGGCACACTTAGAAGCATTTTTTGGGCAGATGGAAGAGCTATTTTCTCGTATCTGAGGTTCTGTGATGTGATCGTTTTGACACAACATACAGAACTAATCACTTGAGCTTGCCATTTGCTCCATTCACTGGAGTAAATCATCACCGGCAGTCAATTTTGTTCGGCTGTGCATTACTTGCTGATGAGCAGAGGGATACTTTTGTTTGGTTATTCCAAAAATGGCTCAAGTGCATGCATGGAGTTGAACCGAAGCTGATTATTACTGATCAGGATGCGCAGATTGGTGACGCCATCAAGATTGTTTTCCCAACTTCTCGGCACCGTTACTGTTTCTGGCATGTGCGGAAACATATTGCCGAGCAACAAATCCCAATGGCAAACAAGTATAGAGATGATATGGTCTCCGATTTCCATGCTTGGTACACCTCCCACGATATAAGCACTTGTGAGGAACGATGGTATCTCATGAATGAAAAATATCAGTTAGAAGAAGAAGATGACAGTTGGTTGATGAAGATGTACAGGTTTCGTGGACATTGGGTTAATGCATATCTCAAGGATGTTTTCTCTGCTGGAATGACAACCAGTCAGAGGTCCGAGAGTATTAATTCCTTCTTTGATGGTTTTGTTAACGCAAACACTAAACTAGTGGAATTTGTTCACCAATATGATAAAACTGTTGCTTCCTGTCGTACATCTGAATCTCTTCAAGATTTTTGGGGTTTGAATTCTGTGCCCAATTGTACATCCAATCCATATGAGATACAGGTTTCGAAGTTGTATACACCGAAGATTTTTCAGTTGTTCCAAAAGAATGGGCAGTTGTAATGACACTGTTTTTAGAAGAGGTGGAACATGACAAACCTGGTTCAACATATTTGGTTGGTAATTTTTCAGAATCAAAAGACAGCTGGGAAAAGGTCAGTTATGATAAGCGTGAGGAACTTCATGTTTCTTGTAGTTGCTCGTTATTTGAAACAGAGGGTATCCTATGTAGACATATTCTGTGTATCTTGTGGCGCAATCACGCTACACATATACCGGAATCATACATACTTCAGAGATGGAGGTTGGATGCTCGTTACAAAACGTTGCAATTGAAAATGGCATGAAGCCTTTTCCCAGTCAAGGCACTCCACGGACGGCTAGATTGTGGACAATCTGTTCAAAATTAATGCAATTCTTGACATGGTCGCTGATTCTGATATCCATCTTTCAAAGTTGGAGGCATTTTTTGAAGTTTTGCCCAAGAAACCACTAGTGAATACAGAGCCATGTCAGGAAATTATTATTCATCACAGCCTAAAACTACGGTTGGTTCCAGTGGATCCGTTGTTGTATTGCGAGATGGTGAAGAATTGAATATACGTGATCCAATTGGTCCTGTACCAACCAAGGGGAGGCCTAGATCTGCATCCAGACTTAAGTCTGGTTTGAAGATTCTATATATCAGAAGGAAGTTAAGCATCGAAGATGTGGCAACTGCCAAGAGCTGGGCCATTACAGGACTGGTTGTCCGTTACTGGTATTACATTAAACCTATTAATCATTTTTTTCATAACGATTAATCTTTAAAATTCTTACTATTTATTTTTTATTGGCAGAAAAAGTAGGTTGGGGTTGCCTCCATCTCGAAGGAACAAAGACTTCAATTTTTTATAAAGTGCGACCAGGGTCGCACAGTGTAGAGAGATTAAGTCGCAGTCTGCCACTGGCGTGTCATTATAATCAGATTTATTATCATTCTTTGATTTTTACTGTATTATTTTTATATGTAGTTGTACTTTAAAGTTTTACTGCTACAAAATTCTACTTTATAGTTTAATTTTTTTGTACATAATGTAGTCAGAGACTTTGGTCGCAGTGTACATGGTTAATTGCGACCAAGGTCGCAGTGTTGTTATTGATAAAGATGGCCAGCAACTGTAATATAGGGTCGCATTACATGGACTGCGACTTAGGTCGCAGTACGTTAGGTAGGTGTTTCCTTTATATTAACATGCATAGCGACCAAGTTCGCAGTGTTGTTTTTGATTAAGACTGCCGCCAGCAACTGCGACTAAAGTCGCAACCTTCATTTTAAAATTTTATTCGGGTGAAATAATTTAATTATTAACTGCGACCTTGGTCGCAGTATATTCGTTTAGCTTAAAATAGTTAAAATGAAGATTTGTAACAATTGTACAGCATTATCTCTCGGACCACGTGATTATCTCCCAAATTTATTTTCTACCTTTTCCCAAAATTTGTATACTTCCTAGGTGACTGTTCAGTTATCCAAAATAGTTTATAAGTTAATACACTATAACTTTAAATTACTTTGAACTCTAAAACAGTTCATTATTGCGACCATAGTCGCATTGGGAACTGATAAATGATTAAGTAACTGCGACTGTGATCGCTGTCTTGATTAAAGTGTCGCCGTATAAGGAAACGCTGTATCTCAAACAGGTCATTACTGCGACTTTGGTCGCAATACAATTACTGAACGCATGTTTGTTTCTAACATCAAGACCCAATAGTAAAATCCAAGTTGTAACAAATTTAGATTGGAAATAATCAATGAAACTTATAATAAATAACTGTATATAAATGTTATAAATTAAATCAATAAAAAAATTATTCAATGAATTGCAATTGCAATTATTTTTACATTTATAAAATAAAAAATTGTGCTATATTAATAAAATGTCAACTGTTAGTCATTAAAGACTGTCCTTCGTATAATTTCTGTTTCTTCATCCCAACTCTTCTCTCTATCTGCAAGTATCATGTATGCAAGCTCACTTCTTAGTCTCTGTACATGAGCATCCGTAACAATATCAACAGTTGATGGATTACCAGTCACTATGCTTTTCATGTACTTGCATACATATACACCGCAATCAACACTGAAAATTTCATAGAGTAATATCATTAAATGAAATTAGATTTTTGTACTAAAAAAAGGTAGAAAATATGAAAGGTAAGGAGATGTCAAAAATTTATATACCTGTTTGCTTGTGGGGGCATCTTGCGTATTTTATATTTATTTTTCTCATTAATTTATTGAAATTAATCTCAAAAATCTGTAATAATCTTTCTTTCTGCAATGTCAATAGGAACAAAAATTAGTATTAATAAAATTAAATGCAAGTTTCCAGTAATCGAAATATTAAATTTCAACTCACCATTGTTCTTGCATCTTTGTAATACCCCGTTTCCAGAATACGTACCTTGTTGCGTATTCAGCTTTTCAGTCGTATTCTTCGTTTTACTTCCCGTATTTAATCAATTTTAATTTCAAATATCATTTCCTAATATATTAGATTTTATGTGATTTTCTGGAATTTTCTGGAATT
Source organism: Agave tequilana (assembly GCA_038442645.1). Taxonomy (NCBI): domain Eukaryota; kingdom Viridiplantae; phylum Streptophyta; class Magnoliopsida; order Asparagales; family Asparagaceae; genus Agave; species Agave tequilana. The sequence continues at coordinate 14,725 of JAVJIF010005573.1, forward strand.
AAAATGAATTTCTTCAAAACCGGTGTCGACCAACGCCGCTGATCAATTTTCTGATTTTTATTTTCCAAACTGTTAGGAATTTCCAGAAAGTCCTTTAGACTTTATGAATGAGGATCATCTTTCTTAACTAAAGCCTTTTTCTGAGAATTTTACGATTTTACGAAAATTCTTACGGAGTCGGTAAATTACTGGTTCCGGGATTTTTATAATTAAAATTATAAGGTATTTCTCAAAAAGGATTTCATTTTAAGTCTTCTTATATTATGATAGATTTTTGGTGAAAATTAGGAGTCGTTCCGAGATACTTGAAATTCGGACGATTTCGGTATTTTCCGAAATGTTTTCCGTGTACGTGACTTTAACCCGGGAACCCGTGTTTTCAATATTTTAATCTTTCGAGTTAGAGAAAATATCTTCTCTTTTTATAATTTCTTCTCCTTTTTCCTTTTTCTTTTTCCTTTCTTCTTTTCTTTCCAACAAAATTCTCAAAATATCTCTTCCAAAATATCTAAAATCCCACCCACTTCCTCATTAATACCCTCATTAACTCTTCATCTCCATGGCCGGCCACCATTGGCCAAGGGAAACACCTCATCCCCACTCTTTTGCAAATAAACCCCTCTCTTTTATTTATTTACACTTCCTTTACAAAATCCAAACCCTATTTAAACAAAATCCTTTACATTTTTATTCTTCTTCTTCACTTCACCAAGAAACCAACCTTCACACAATCTCTCTCCTTCTCCAAAGCAAACCCTAGGTGTTCTCTTCCATCTCAAGCAACTACCACTTCGTTGATTTGGGATCGTCCAGGTTATCGCCGAGAATCAAGTTGGTGATTCGGCTCTTTCGGAACGCGTAGAAATTCCAATCGACCGTTCGATGTGAGTGTATTTACTCACCAAGACTAGTAATATTCCTAGTATATTTGTGTTGATAGATCATGTCACTTTATGTTATAAAAATCATATTTTTATCCATCCAAAACACCCACCACAAAAATCTGATTTTTCAGAACAGACCACAGCCTATTTCAGAACTCCGGTCGACCGGCCCAGGGGGGGCAGTCGACCGATATGCACAAACGTGCACAAATTTGAGTTAGCGGTCGACCGGTTCACCAACCAGTCGACCGGCTTAGGGGACCTGGAGCTCACGCATTTGGTACGGTCGACCGTCAGTCGACCGGCACTCGACCGGTCAGACCTGGAGCTCACGCACTTTGGCCAGTCGACCGGCAGTCGACCGGCACCCTACCGCCTTCACAATTCCCGGTCGACCGGCAGTCGACCGGAGGTCGACCGATAGGCTAAACCTGGGCCAGAATTCTGTTTCCTTTTCTGTTTTAATTTTGATCTTACATTGATACATATGTGATATGTTAATCTTGTTTATGCTTCATAATTGCTACCACATGACATGTTACTTGGTGGACATCACCACTTTTACTTCATGACTTGATATCATGTATTTTCATGTTAGAACTTGTTAATTGATACGTATCTCCCCACTTTATCATGCCATCATTTATACCAAGCATGATACACTCGACTTTTTGCATAAAATGGACCAACTTATACATGGGTCGGGGGAAACATGCGGATATCGATATGTGTTCGTGTTTACAGTGGCTTTAGGTATATTGTACAATCATGTTTCCGGTCTGACCTGAGGGCCTCCAGGGGACCGAGGGGAGAGCTGGCTCCCTTATTCCTTACTTCATTATTATAAAGGGCATTCATAAGTCCCTCATGGATAGGCCTCGCGGCTGTTTCCGTCTCCATGCAGCGGAATACCCTTGACCGTGGTCCCGGGCAAGCACGGGACCCACTGTAAACATAGTTCGTCGATACAACCGCTATTTCCAATAACAACCTTGTATTACTAGGATATGGATGTATGTGTGTGGGATGTACACTCAAACACATACCTAGATATCACAGTAAGACAAGTAATAATAATAAGGTATTACTTGTAGATCTCTTGCATTAGGACTTGTCTTTTATGCTTTATATCTATTATTGTTCTATCTTACTTACATGTCCTTTAGCCACTTGGCCACAGCTTGTTATTATTATATGTCTTGATTCCTTGGATTTGCATATTCAGATTTTGAGACCTGGAACGAAGTGGATTCTTCCACGGAAGATCAGGCATACTTCAGTGAGCAGGCTGACCAGCTCTTCTAGTTCCCTCGTGCCGTACTCTTCATTTTGGCTCACGCATCTCCATTTCTTACGTGAGCACCTTGTGTAAAGCTTTGTATATATTCTTTTTGGACTTGGTTGTGAAAACAAAACACTTGTAAAGTGTAACAGTTATCATAACTTGTATAACTTTGTATTTGTACTTTCTAGTTGGCATATGAATATACCACGCTTTGTGTTATACTCTGTTTCTGTATTGTACTTTTATGCTTAGCGTATATCCGTGGGGGCAGTTCTGACCTACGTATATACGTCGCAGTGACGTGTCCGTATCCGCCAGGATCGGGGCGTTACAGGTTGGTATCAGAGCCTAGGCTCTCAAACCTAAAGTACAATAAGTGGCAAATTCTAGTAATTTGCTTATGCCAATTACAATGTACAAAGTTATAGAGTCCTTCCTGATTCCTTCATTAATCAATTCCTTCGTATCCTAAACTCCTTTCAATTGTTTCCAATTCCAGTTAGCATTCGATATGGAGAGGCGATCGGGTCGTAACAACGTCGGGCAGGTCCCGAATGGACCCGTAGGCGGAGAGAATGCTGAGGTCCTGCAGATCATTCAGACTATGCTGGGGAACCAGAAACAGCAGATGGACAATCAGCAGCAGCAGACCGAACTCCTTAGGCAAGAGCTAGCAGCCCCGAAGGAGCAGAAGCCGGGAAATGTCTCGGATTTCAGGAGATTGCAGCCTGCGATATTCACGGGGAGTGAGAAGCCATTGGAGGCGGAACAATGGTTGACGGACACGACTGACCTGCTGAACGCAGCCCGTGTCCCGCAGGAGAGCCAAGTTGAAGTCGCTAAGATCCAGCTGAAAGACATAGCGCGGACTTGGTGGCTTGCAGAGGAGGCCCGCTTGGAGAAGCCCGTTACTTGGGACGCCTTCTCCAAGAGTTTCTACCGCCGTTTCTTCCCTGCGACGGCGCAGAAAGAGATGGAGGAGCAATTCATCAGGCTCCAGCAGGGGATCAAGTCTGTGGACGAGTATGCCGCAGACTTCCTTAGACTCAGCCGTTTCGCTCCTTATATGGTGACAGATGAAGAGAAGCGAGCGAGCAGGTTTCAGCAGGGTCTTCAGATGAGGATTCAGATGTACCTGATGCCCCAGCAGCTGAAGACCTATGCAGATGTTCTCTCTATCGCTCGGGAAGTCGAGCGTGGGTTTGAGAAGACGCAGGGGGATCAGATGAGACAGCAGGCTATGAAGAGGCCCTTTGTGCCAATGGGAAGAGGAGGCCCGTTCAGAGCAGCCAAGGTACAGATGAGGCAACCCTTTAGGCCAGCTCCTTACCAGCCAGGGCCTATCTGCAACTTCTGTCTGAAACCTGGACACACTCGAGCAAATTGCCGTAGGGCGAATGGGTGGTGCCTGATATGTGGTTCAAGAGATCATCCGATGGAGGCTTGTCCCCATAGGAGAACGGGGATGGTTGGTCAAGCTATGCCGGCACTACCAGGACCGAGTGGACAGCGGGCAGTACCAGGACCACTTGAGCAGAGAAGCCAGGGACCGGTGATGAGGGAGCACCCCTTCCTCCACAGCATATGATTCGCCCAGTGCAGAGAGGAGGTAGGACAACAGCCGGGCGTGGCAGAGGTCAGGCTTACAACCTGACAGAGGCAGAGGCTGAGGCTTCAGAGGAAGTGATTACAGGTAACATCAGAGTACACTCAAAGCCTGTTCTCGCTTTATTCGACTCTGGTGCATCCCATTGTTACATCTCCGATAAATTTGTGGCTATACATTCTATTCCTGTTAGATTATTAGACCACAAATGGGAGATAAGTACAGGGAATGGGGTAGTCTTATCATCTAGAGTGTGTACTGATTGTCCAGTGGAACTATGTGACAAGGTCTTAGCCATAGATATGCTCGTGCTCGACACTAAAGGGTACGACGTGATCTTAGGCATGACTTGGCTTAGTCAGTACTACGCTGTGATTGATTGTAGGGAGAAGAAGATCAAGTTTAGAATTCCCCTTCAGCCTGAGTTTCAGTTTAGTGGAGAAGTGAAGTCCACTAAGGGAAAGCAGATCATTTCTTCGGAGGTTCAGAAGCAGAAGGTGCCAGTGTGGGATGAATTCCCGGAGGTGTTTGCTGAGATCACAGGACTGCCACCTGTCAGGATGATTGAGTTCTCCATCGAGACTATTCCAGGAGCAGCACCTATATCTAAAGCTCCGTACAGGATGGCACCGACGGAGTTAGAAATCCTGAAGAAGCAGCTACAGGAGTATTCAGATAAAGGACTGATCAGGCCAAGTGCTTCACCGTGGGGAGCTCCAGTACTATTGGCCAATAAGAAGGATGGTAGCAAGAGACTTTGTATCGATTATAGAGAATTGAACAAAGTCACCATCAAGAACAGGTATCCCCTTCCCAGGATTGATGATTTATTTGATCAGCTTCATGGAGCCCGTGTATTCTCCAAGTTGGACTTACAGTCGGGTTACCATCAGCTGGGGGTAAAGAAGGAGGATATACCGAAGACGGCATTTAGGACCCGATACGGCCACTATGAGTTTCTAGTAATGCCTTTCGGAGTCACTAATGCCCCTGCAGTGTTTATGGACTTGATGAACCGAGTGTTCTCGCCCTTCTTGGATCAGTTTGTTGTTGTTTTCATCGACGACATCTTGATCTATTCAAAGAACAACCGGGAGCATGAAGAACACTTAAGAATTGTGTTGCAGACACTTCAGCAGGAACAGCTTCATGCCAAGAGGAGTAAGTGTGAATTCTGGCTGGACAGTATAGCATTCCTCGGACATGTGGTGTCAGCAGAAGGTATCTCAGTTGATCCGAGTAAGGTCCAGGCAGTAAGGGATTGGCCAGTTCCGAGGACGGTGACGGAGATAAAGAGTTTTCTTGGACTAGCTGGCTATTACAGACGCTTCGTCCAGGATTTCTCTCGGATTGCAGCTCCGTTAACCCAGCTTACCCGGAAAGGAGTAAAGTACATTTGGACAGAGGAGTGTGATGCAGCCTTCGAGCAGTTGAAACAGAAGCTCATTTCGGCTCCCATCTTGAGAACTCCCTCAGGGAGAGGAGGAATGGTCATCTTTAGTGATGCTTCAGGTAAAGGCCTGGGATGTGTGCTTATGCAACATGATCATGTTATAGCATACGCATCCAGGCAGTTGAAACCTCATGAGAGGAATTACCCAACTCATGACTTGGAGTTGGCAGCAGTGATCTTTGCCTTGAAGATTTGGAGGCACTATCTTCTGGGAGATAGAGTGCTGATATATACAGATCACAAGAGCCTCAAGTATATCTTTCTCAGAAAGAGCTGAACATGAGGCAGAGACGGTGGCTGGAGCTTATGGCTGATTATGACATTGACTTGCAATACCATCCAGGCAAGGTCAATACAGTTCCTGATGCCCTGAGCAGAATGCCAGAGAACAGGGTACTTGTTCAGTTCACTCAGCAAAAGGAGTTGATTCAGGATTTTATCAGATTGGATTTGATGGTAGTTCGAGGAGCTGAGAGGACAGGACAGCTTATGGCCTTACAGATCCAGTCATCTTTGATAGAGGAGATTAAGGAAGCACAGAAGGAGGATCCCAGACTTCAGACATTCAGAGATCAGGTAGAGGCTGGATTGAGGACGGATATCTGTATTCGTCCTGATGATGCCTTATACTTTGGAGATAGACTTTGTGTTCCCCAGGGGGAAGTGAGACAGAAGATTTTGGCTGAAGCCCACAGTTCGGCATATTCTATACATCCTGGGGGAAACAAGATGTACCAGGACCTGAAGAAACACTTTTGGTGGAATGCCATGAAGAGAGAGATAGCTCAGTTTGTGGCTAAGTGCTTGGTGTGCCAGCAGATAAAGATCGAGCATCAGAGATCAGCTGGACTTCTTCAACCTTTGCCAATACCCGAGTGGAAGTGGGAGCATATCACGATGGACTTTGTCACAGCATTACCTCGTAGTCCCAAAGGTAATAATGCTGTGTGGGTCATCATTGATCGCCTCACTAAGTCAGCCCATTTCATTCCATTCCGGGTAGGACAGACAACTGAGGTTTTGGCAGAGAAGTATATGAAGGAAGTAGTTCGTCTGCATGGAGTGCCAGTCAGTATTGTCTCAGACAGAGACACGAGATTTAGATCTCATTTCTGGGAGAGTCTCCAAGAAAGTCTAGGCACTCGTCTGAAGTTCAGTACAGCTTATCATCCTCAGACAGACGGACAATCTGAGAGGACCATTCAGATCCTCGAAGATATGCTTAGAGCCTGCATGATTGAGTTCAGGGGTTCATGGGAGACCATCTTCACTTGGCCGAGTTTTCTTATAACAACAGCTACCAGGCAAGTATAAAGATGGCACCTTTTGAGGCACTGTATGGGAGGAAGTGCAGGTCACCGATTTGTTGGGATGAAATCGGTGAGAGGAGCCTATTGGGACCAGAGATGCTGATGCAGACTACAGAAAAGGTCAGAGTTATCAGAGAGCATCTCAGAGCAGCTCAGAGTAGGCAGAAGAGTTGGGCAGATTCTCAGAGGAGGCCATTGGAATTCGGAGTTGGAGATCATGTGTTCTTGAAGATTTCACCGACCAAGGGAGTAATCCGGTTCGGCACTCGTGGGAAGCTAAGTCCGAGATATATCGGCCCATTCGAGATATTGGATCGAGTGGGAGATGTGTCTTATCGATTGGCATTGCCGCCATCGTTGGACGGAGTTCATAATGTTTTCCACGTGTCTCAGTTGAGGCGGTATGTGAAGGATGATAGCCATATCTTGGATCATTCCGAACTGGAGTTACAACCGGACTTATCATATCAGGAGCATCCGATGGCCATCTTGGACAGAAGTGTGAAGACACTAAAGAACAAGGCTATACCTTTAGTGTTGGTGTCTTGGAATCGGCATGTGCCGGGAGAAGCTACATGGGAACGAGAGGACGTTATCCGAGAGCGATATCCTCAACTCTTCACCACTTGGTAAGATTCTTTCCTTCTATTCTTCGTTATCTTCCGTCATATTCTTATCCATCTGTTTCCTTTCCCTTGTTGCCTTTCACTTTACGAAATTTCGAGGACGAAATTTTTGTAAGGTGGATAGATTGTAATACCCCGTTTCCAGAATACGTACCTTGTTGCGTATTCAGCTTTTCAGTCGTATTCTTCGTTTTACTTCCCGTATTTAATCAATTTTAATTTCAAATATCATTTCCTAATATATTAGATTTTATGTGATTTTCTGGAATTTTCTGGAATTAAAATGAATTTCTTCAAAACCGGTGTCGACCAACGCCGCTGATCAATTTTCTGATTTTTATTTTCCAAACTGTTAGGAATTTCCAGAAAGTCCGTTAGACTTTATGAATGAGGATCATCTTTCTTAACTAAAGCCTTTTTCTGAGAATTTTACGATTTTACGAAAATTCTTACGGAGTCGGTAAATTACTGGTTCCGGGATTTTTATAATTAAAATTATAAGGTATTTCTCAAAAAGGATTTCATTTTAAGTCTTCTTATATTATGATAGATTTTTGGTGAAAATTAGGAGTCGTTCCGAGATACTTGAAATTCGGACGATTTCGGTATTTTCCGAAATGTTTTCCGTGTACGTGACTTTAACCCGGGAACCCGTGTTTTCAATATTTTAATCTTTCGAGTTAGAGAAAATATCTTCTCTTTTTATAATTTCTTCTCCTTTTTCCTTTTTCTTTTTCCTTTCTTCTTTTCTTTCCAACAAAATTCTCAAAATATCTCTTCCAAAATATCTAAAATCCCACCCACTTCCTCATTAATACCCTCATTAACTCTTCATCTCCATGGCCGGCCACCATTGGCCAAGGGAAACACCTCATCCCCACTCTTTTGCAAATAAACCCCTCTCTTTTATTTATTTACACTTCCTTTACAAAATCCAAACCCTATTTAAACAAAATCCTTTACATTTTTATTCTTCTTCTTCACTTCACCAAGAAACCAACCTTCACACAATCTCTCTCCTTCTCCAAAGCAAACCCTAGGTGTTCTCTTCCATCTCAAGCAACTACCACTTCGTTGATTTGGGATCGTCCAGGTTATCGCCGAGAATCAAGTTGGTGATTCGGCTCTTTCGGAACGCGTAGAAATTCCAATCGACCGTTCGATGTGAGTGTATTTACTCACCAAGACTAGTAATATTCCTAGTATATTTGTGTTGATAGATCATGTCACTTTATGTTATAAAAATCATATTTTTATCCATCCAAAACACCCACCACAAAAATCTGATTTTTCAGAACAGACCACAGCCTATTTCAGAACTCCGGTCGACCGGCCCAGGGGGGGCAGTCGACCGATATGCACAAACGTGCACAAATTTGAGTTAGCGGTCGACCGGTTCACCAACCAGTCGACCGGCTTAGGGGACCTGGAGCTCACGCATTTGGTACGGTCGACCGTCAGTCGACCGGCACTCGACCGGTCAGACCTGGAGCTCACGCACTTTGGCCAGTCGACCGGCAGTCGACCGGCACCCTACCGCCTTCACAATTCCCGGTCGACCGGCAGTCGACCGGGAGGTCGACCGATAGGCTAAACCTGGGCCAGAATTCTGTTTCCTTTTCTGTTTTAAATTTTGATCTTACATTGATACATATGTGATATGTTAATCTTGTTTATGCTTCATAATTGCTACCACATGACATGTTACTTGGTGGACATCACCACTTTTACTTCATGACTTGATATCATGTATTTTCATGTTAGAACTTGTTAATTGATACGTATCTCCCCACTTTATCATGCCATCATTTATACCAAGCATGATACACTCGACTTTTTGCATAAAATGGACCAACTTATACATGGGTCGGGGGGAAACATGCGGATATCGATATGTGTTCGTGTTTACAGTGGCTTTAGGTATATTGTACAATCATGTTTCCGGTCTGACCTGAGGGCCTCCAGGGGACCGAGGGGAGAGCTGGCTCCCTTATTCCTTACTTCATTATTATAAAGGGCATTCATAAGTCCCTCATGGATAGGCCTCGCGGCTGTTTCCGTCTCCATGCAGCGGAATACCCTTGACCGTGGTCCCGGGCAAGCACGGGACCCACTGTAAACATAGTTCGTCGATACAACCGCTATTTCCAATAACAACCTTGTATTACTAGGATATGGATGTATGTGTGTGGGATGTACACTCAAACACATACCTAGATATCACAGTAAGACAAGTAATAATAATAAGGTATTACTTGTAGATCTCTTGCATTAGGACTTGTCTTTTATGCTTTATATCTATTATTGTTCTATCTTACTTACATGTCCTTTAGCCACTTGGCCACAGCTTGTTATTATTATATGTCTTGATTCCTTGGATTTGCATATTCAGATTTTGAGACCTGGAACGAAGTGGATTCTTCCACGGAAGATCAGGCATACTTCAGTGAGCAGGCTGACCAGCTCTTCTAGTTCCCTCGTGCCGTACTCTTCATTTTGGCTCACGCATCTCCATTTCTTACGTGAGCACCTTGTGTAAAGCTTTGTATATATTCTTTTTGGACTTGGTTGTGAAAACAAAACACTTGTAAAGTGTAACAGTTATCATAACTTGTATAACTTTGTATTTGTACTTTCTAGTTGGCATATGAATATACCACGCTTTGTGTTATACTCTGTTTCTGTATTGTACTTTTATGCTTAGCGTATATCCGTGGGGGCAGTTCTGACCTACGTATATACGTCGCAGTGACGTGTCCGTATCCGCCAGGATCGGGGCGTTACAATCTTTTTGGTAAAGCTTTAATATACTACTATTTTTGTCAGCTGGAACCAAAGAGTTGTAAAAATCCACTCTTGTGTCGGGCAATCGAATACCAACAAGGTCCAGTGAAATCCGGGATCCTTGGCACTATATTTGTGATTGATCGGGAAGAACATGTAATGCACATCAACTGTCTAGTTTTCCAACAGCTGCTGCTTGATGAAATGATCTTCCAGATCTTCACTTTTATTTACAACACCGTGCTGCGGATAAGAAAAAAATTAAATAAAATACAAAATGAATTTAAAATATAAGAGCAAATTAATTAAAATAAGAAGTCATTAAGTCAAGACAAGACACTGCGATCAAAGTCGCAGCGTTTCTTATTAACATATTTTTAAACTGCGACCTTAGTCGCAGAACATGAGTTAGTCGCAATACATCTTAATTATAAACTGCGACCTTAGTCGCAGTACATGAGCTAGTAGTGTCTTATTTTAATTATAAACTGCGACCTCAGTCGAAGCTGCGACCTTAGTCGCAGTACATTTTAATTGGAAACTGCGACCTTAGTCGCAGCTGCGACCTTAGACGCAGTACATGCCTACACAGATAGAGAACATGAGTTAGTCGCAATACATTTTAATTATAAACTGCGACCTTAGTCGCAGTACATGAGTTAGTCGCAGTACATTTTAATTATAAACTGCGACCTTAGTCGCAGCTGCGACCTTAGTCGCAGTACATGCCTACACAGAGATAGAGAATATTAGTAATCTGTTCCACAATTGATATTACAGTGAACCGTAAAGGAGAAAATAGATTTTTACCCAAGCTTCGCTCCGAAAGAATATGCTTTTTAATCCTTTTCCTTTCTCAAGATGCTGCATGTAGAAATGAATTATATTTGCATCTAAGTCTCTACTGAATATCAGGTCCTTAATGTCATTCCTTGTAATAATGATTCCGTTGTCGGTATCCTGATACGCAGTAGAACTGCAAGATATTCAAAACAAAGTTAGTAATTTAATTGTTCTTATATAAAGGCATAACAGTTTTTTTGATATGAATTATAATAAAATTAACTAACTTACTCAGAGAAGGACTTATCGAAGAAATTTTTTATAAGAGCTTGTTTATGGGGCTCCAGAATTCTGTATGCTCTGGTTTCGGTCAATTCTCTCGATTTTGGCTCAGTGGAGGAAATCTCTTTGTCGCCGAAACCAGCGGCAGAACTCACAGCCGCAGACTGTGGAAGAGGATGTTCATTTTTTTCTTCTTCTGTTTTGGATAAATGAAGTCAGAGTCATCGCGATCTCTTTCAGCGCGCTCGCGTTCTTTGACTCCCCTTTCTATCGTTCCTTTAGAGTATTCCAAAACAGCTTCTTTTAAGGATTGCTTCTGAGGCGGAGTATGTTCTTGAATTTTTTCTCCAGAAGCACTATCTTTTTGGGCTTCTTGAATCATTTGAGTTATATTCAAAAGAAAACTTGGCATATCTTCCCCAGAAAAATTTAAAATAGATTCAGAACCCATGATTTTATCCTCTTCCAGTTTTTTCTTCTTCTCCTCTTCAGCCTGCTTCTCCATCTGCTCCTTCATTCTTTTGTGCTCCTTTTCCTCTTCACCCTTCCTTCTAATTTTCTTTTCCGCCACATTCCTCTTTTTCTCCCTCTTCTTCATTAACTCCTCCAACACCTTCCTCCTATTCTCCTTTTCCTGCTCCCTCTTCTATCCTCATCTTTTCCTTCTCCCTCTTCTCCTTCTCGATGCTCATCTTCTTCTGATCCTCCTCTTTCCTCCTCCTCTGCTCGTCTCTCCTTCTCTTCTCATTCTCCTCCTCTTCCCCTCCTCCTCCTCTCCTGCCCCTCCTCTTCCCTCTTCCTCTCCTCCTTTTCCTGCTCCTCCTTTTCCCTCCTATTCTTCTCCTTCTCCTCTTGTTCCCTCATTCTCCTTTCATTCTCCTCCTCTTCCCTTCTTCTCATCTCCTTCTCCTTCTCCTCCACTTCTCTCCTCCTATTCTCCTTTTCCTTCTCTTCTTCCCTCTTCTTCTCCTTCTCCTTCTTCGCAGCAGCGGCTGCTCTCAGCAGCTCTTCTTCTTCCTCTTCTTTAACTTTTAATTTCCTCTGCTGCCTTTTTTATTTTTTCTTCTCTCTTTTTTCTCTCCTTTTTAATTTTAATTCAGCCTTGAGTCTGTTCTCAGTCTCCATATTTTCAATTTTTTTTCAAGCTGAGAAACATACTCTCTCAAATGCTGATTTTGAGACCTCAATTGTTTTTTTCTTCTGCTTTAACATCCGGTGGAGGTGGCAAATAACCTTCAAAAATTGGTTCTTGCTCACTCGTTTCAGCCGCTTCTGGCTCCTTTTCTGCCGGGATGTCAGCTTCATTATATGTATGGCCTTCGTCTTCTCCTTCTCCTTCTTCTTCATCTTCATCTTCATCTTCATCTTCTGCTTCTTCCTCCTCCTCTTCCCCTTCAACAGGAAGGCCAACCACAATTTTTCAGCATTAGAGATGTTGGCCATTCGACTCAAAATCTGAAAATAAACAGAAAAAGGTAAGTTAAAAATAAAATAATGAAATAATGATACTGCGACCATGGTTGCAGTTTATTTATGAAGTATTTTTGATAAAAATGCGACCATGGTCGCAGTATGTTTGTCCTGCACATGCAGCTCAACACTGTGACCATGGTCGCATTTCATGTAAAGGGTATTTTCAGGAGAATGCGACCATGGTCGCACATTGTTTGTCAGGCACAAAACGAACTGCGAAAGGTGCAGCTCAATACTGCGACTATGGTCGCATTTTATTTGTACTGCACATAAAAAGAAGTCTAACTTACAATATTCCTGTCAATCTCATTTAGATCAACATCAATCAGAGATCTGCTAATATTTTGGAGGTCCCATCTTACTGCGCGTGGGGTTATGTGCTCCAAATCAGACCTCGGCTCAAGAATAGGAGCCCTCTCACATAGCCAATACTGCAAAAAATGAAAAATTAAATTAGTTTACACAAGTATTCACAGTTTTTTGGATAAATTTCATACAATGTTGGCCAAATATGAGATTTGTACTTACAATAATTTGCACGGAGCATCTTTGCAGCTCGTACGTGGTTTGCCTGAAGTTTTCATTGACTCAATCAGGAATTGCCAAACAGCTTTAGCCCAGCATATTGTCCTCATCAGCTGCATATTGGCAATCTGTTCCACAATATACCACGGCACCGTGCATTTACTGCCAGAGAAGAAAAGAGTGGCCGACATGTATAGGATGATTAAAGTGGTAAAGTCTTGAGCTGTAAGTCTGTGCATGTCTCTTATAATTTCATGTAAAGTCATTTGCTGCTCAAGCTGTTCATCCTTTGTCACATCTTCTTCACTCCTCCTCTTCTTGACAAGAAGATCATCCAAAGCCTGTTCAATAGATACTATAGTGATCTTCTTTATATTGGGGAAATAATATTTTATAACCCCTCTATCTTTCATCGTACATGTCTTATTCATCACAAAATCTGCCCCAATGACAGGTAGACCAAAAGTGAGGGCAACATCCTCCACTGTTAACTCAATCTGTTTGCCCCCAATTCTAAAGGTCCTTGTATCCCTATCATACTGGTCTAAAATACGCAGTACAACAACGTTTGATTTTAGACCCTTTTCAGCCCCAAATTCTTCATTGTAGAACGCCATGAAGATTGGGCCAAATGGGGTATTCTTCATCGCCTCTACGAAATCTTCCTGAATGTACTTCTTAAATTTCTTCATGAACTCGCACATAGGTTTTATGCTTGATCTGAGAGGACGAACCTTTATCTGTTGTTTACCTACGTAGGAAGAAAAATTAAACAGTTTAGACCAATGATTATTTAAAAATTTTAAGGGAGTGTTTTCCATTATATTTGCAAAGGGAAAAACTTACAAAAAAGGGTTTGAGGAGCTAAATTATAAGTATTCTTAAAAAAGATTATAAGTAGATCTCCTCAGAGATTCTGGAGAAGTGTGCCGATAGGAATCTGGTCAGCGCGCGACCACTTTATCCCTTTGATGATGCGAGCGATGAGATTTCCTTCTCGCCTGGTTCCGGGAATCAGAGAATAGAAGGTTGGTAGAACCCTCTTGCTGCTTCTCAAAAGTCGCCTTCTGTTAGGAATTCCTTCTTGCCTGGTTCCGGAGATTCCTTGAGAAGAAGGACGATGTTAGGGTATCAGCACCCTGAATAGAGAAAGCAATTCTCTAAAAGATCTCTGAATTCAAAAACGCGCAGTGCGTTGTGAAGAAGCCTCTGCTTGTGGAGTCTTCTTAGAAAGGGTTTCCCCTTATTCGGAGGGAAGAAGCCGATCGATCCCTTTCGAAAAGCTCTCTCTCAAGAAGATCCTTTTCTCCCCGAAGATCTCCGATCTAAAAGAAGATGACCCCCCTTGTGCCCCGGCGGGCTATTTATAGGGAGAGCAAGGTATAATTGTCCCTTGAAAATATAGAAACAGATTGAATCGAATCTGTTTGAATCCGGAAAGTAGCCTTGCTGCGAGGCTAAGATCAGCTTCTGCGAAGCTAGAATTGGCAGGTCGGTTGATCTTTTTTGATCCTTTCCATATTACTGGAGGATTTCCCCTGATCTCCTTACTCGTTTTAGGAGAGTCAAAAGATTGCGGCAAACAACTGCCAAATTTGATCTCTGATTTGATCTTAATTGGATTTGATCTGATTGGATCTGATCTCATCCAAAGATTTGATTGGTCAAAGGTTGACCATAGCAGATCAATAGCGGCGCTGCCCGCTTTGAGCTCTCAGCGGAGCTAGAGACGGTTTCTGGCGAAGTCCGAAAAGAGGCTTTTCGGCGGAGCTAGAAGTCTTTTGCGGCGAAGTTGCAAGTTAGCTTCCTGGCGAGGCTTTGGATGTCTTCAAGGCGAAGTCTGGTGATATTAGCCTCTCAAGCGAGGCAATCCCTTTGGGCTCATGCGATGCTAAGTGCTAGCACCTTAGACCTGCTGAGGTCTGTTTAGAAACAATCCGGGTTCACTGTTCTGCTTGCTGGATCAGTGGAGTCTAGGTTGCTTCCTTGTCCCTCGGAGATGGGTGAAAACTGGTCTTCAGCTCGTCTGTCACTTGTCTTTTGTAAATGTCAACAAGTTTAGACATTGTTCGGACCAATAGGAATCTTGTCTTTTTTAAGTGTCAACAAGACCCCCTTCAAAGTTTTCGAAAGTCTGTAATAGCTCAGACTTCGAAACACTTTGAACGCTTTGATTGGTGGTGGAGTATGAACGTCGCCATGATGGTTGAGTTCAGCTTCGCTTTCAATCCTGCTTTGGGATGTAGATTCGCCGAGGAATCATGTAGAGGTTCGTGACTCTGAGTAGCTCCGCATCTGAATAGCTCCGCATCTGAGTAGCTCCGCATCTGGGCTTCTGGAGATACGTTCGCCCTGGAGCGTCTGTCGCTTTCCCGAGGCCAACTACCGTGGGCCAGTTACGAGGAGGATTACTCCTTTGTTCGTGCTGATCGAGGGAGATATTCTCCGATTTGCACGTTTCCTAGGGAGGATATTCCCTTTCTTCAAGGCGCAATAATGCCTTTATGAGGGAGATGTTTCTCCCTTTGCACGGTTCCAAGAGAAACCGTCCCCTTTTTTCAAGGCGCAGTAAATGCCTTAAATGCGCTCGTGCTTCCACGCTTGAGGCGGCAGCGCTCAGGCCATGAGGCCTATAAATAGGACACTTGAGGTCCTCTGAAGAGAAGTGATCTGCTCTCCTCCTCTTCTCTTGGTTGAGAGAGATACTCAGATCTCTGAAGTAGTGGGAATGCCTACTCTGGTTATTATCCGGCCAAGGACCGGTAAGTCTTGATCATTCAACGACTTCACCGATTTTAGGGAATTCATCTCCCTTAATTTAGCTTTAACAGCTGCTTCAGGGATTAGTTTCCCTTACTCTTCTGTTGGCCCAAAGGCCTATCACCCTAGTTTTGATGATGATTACTCATGAAGTTATATTTACTAATGATCTTGTGTTCAATTAGTGACAGATTCATTATCAAGATCTTAGTAGGTGCATAGCTCAACAAAGGACAAAATATCAAGATTTGGAGCTAACACGGTGTGATCCAAGGAGCTTTTGGATCAAGCTTGGACCAAGTCAAGAAGATGAGAAGACTTCAAGTGAAGACTTCAAGAAGATGAAAACTTGTGTCTAGGTATAAGATTTTGTTTTTGTTTTAGATAAAATGTAAAGGATAGATAGTTGGTGGATTGCTCAAGTATATATCACACACACACTCTTGATAGAATTGTTTTCATAAAAGATTTTTTGGTTTAGAAAAGATTTTTCATTTTGAAAAATACAAGTTTGGTTTTTGGTGTTTCTCATGTACTTATCTTTTAACCAAAACCAAGTTTAGAGCTTTATGACAAAAACATAGATATTTCATTATGATTGTGTAGTGGATCATATCCATACACACTATGCCTTAAAAGAATGTCTTATTTTTGTATTTGATGAAGATTTGAAAAAAATATGTCTTGGAAAAATATGTTTTGGAAAATATTGTTTTGGAAAAACATTTTTTATCTTGAGCCAAATATTTCCATATTACAAAAATAGTCCAAACTTTTATAACATGCCTTGATTTTGTGCAAGCATGTTTGTTTATCAAGTATATTGGTTAAAACTATTTTGTAGATTTTTATGTATTTTATGGGATTTTATATGAGCCAAAATGACTAACTTTTTAATCCCAGAAAAACTGTTTCAGGCTTCAGCCAAGTCGACTAGTCGAATTAACTAGTCGACTAATCCTGAAGTCGGTCGACCGGGCCGGTCGACCGACGTGCACAAACGTACACGCCTGTGTGTACTGTTGAACGGTCAACCGTGCCGGTTGACCGCTCCAGAGAGCAGTGCTCTCTGGAAAGTTCGGTCGACCGCACCGGTCGACCGTGGCTCCAACGGTCAGAAATCCGACCGTTGGCGGTCGACCGGCCGGTCGACCGGCAGTACTGACAGATCCCAACGGCTATATTTTTCTGGCCTATAAATTGGGGGGTCTTGTCATTGTTTTCACACAAGATTTTAGGAGAGCTTTGAGCCAGTTTTTCCCAGACTTTTTAAAGGGTTTTCTCCACAAAATAGAGAGCAAATATTTCCTATCTAAAGGGAAGTTTTATCAAGAGTGTTTAAAAGAAAGTCTTTGAGTTTTCCTCCACCTTTCACATCCTTGTTTTCTCACACCACACTTGAGCTATCCATTGATTATTCATCCTATAGGTGTGTTGTAGTGAGAGTGCTTTAGGTGATCAAAGTGTTGTGATCACCAAAGATTTCATCTTTGTTCTTTGAGGAGACGGGCAAGTGTGCTCGTGTTTGTTTAGGGTCCAAGTGTGGACTCGGTGTTTTGAGTTCGGGTGCGAGCTCATTGTTTGAGGTGCGGCCTCGGCGAGCCGGTGGGCTTGCGGTGTGTACGGTACTAGGGAGTCCGAGGGCTTGTAGGTGTTGCGGCACCAAGGAGAGATCCATTGGGATCTTGCATAGTGGAAATCCTTCGTGTGTCGAAGGCGGGGATGTAGAGCAAGTGTGCTCGAACCTCGAAACATACCCTTGTGTTTGCGATTGCTCTCTCTCTCTCTCTCTCTCTCTCTGTCTCTTGTTTATATCTTGCATTTAATTATTGTCTATCTTTATATGCTTGATATATTCATTTGTGCTTAATTGATATATTGCTTGGGATTGTGACTAACACTTGTATTCAACCAAGAGAGCCAACGCGGCACCTCAACCCATTCAAGGGGAATCTAGAGGAGTTTGTTCAGAGCCCTTCACGGGGAATTCGGCAACACTCTTGTGTTATACATAGTGTATAGTGTAAAAGTTTTAATTTGGTCATAATTATTTTTAGCTTCCGCATTATTTGCATCATTAGGCATTTAGTGACCATTAGATTAGCCATCACCTATTCACCCCCCCTCTAGGAGAATTACAATTGGTATCAGAGCTTGGTACTCTGATTTTGATCTAACAACCTAGAGTAAAAGATCCTCATTTTTAGGCTAATCACAAGATTTTGTACACACAATATGGAGTTCATGTCACCACCCACCTTTGACATTCTTAACATCCAAATTGGAAGGTTAAGATGTCTTTGTACCTCAAAGCCTTAGGCATTCATGTTTATCTTGCCATATCTAATGATTCATATTGTTCAAATGGTAAGAATTTAGAGGCTAATGCAAAAGCCATTCATGCTATCAAATCTACCCTAGATGATGTTTATTTATCTAGAGTTGCTAATATTGATTCGACTTTTGTAGTATGGAACACCCTCACCTCCCTTGGCGAAAAGGATCTATACTATGCGGGGAGCGATTCGGACGTTGGAAGCGACATCTCCAACGTATGCTATATGGTCCAAGGGGATAACCCCCTTGAGGTAACTTCCGAATCCGAGGATGAGGATATAATATGTCATATGAAGAGCTTTCTACATTTTGTCAATTATTGCTTGAGAAATATGACATGATTAAGAAGGATAACAAAAATTTGAAAAAGGATTTTGATTGCATGCTTAAAGAAAATGATTCTTTCAAATGTAGGATTGCATGCTTAGAAAAAGAAAATAAAGATTTGAAAAATGAAAATGTTTCCTTGCTTACAAAATTGAATGATTTATGTGAAGGAAACACTATTTTGAAAAGGAAAGTTGATTTGGTGAAAAACAAAGAGAAGTTATTTTTCAAGAAAATAAATCTTTGAAAAGAAAAATTTGTGAAAAAGAAAAAGTTTTTGTTTCACAAAAGAAAAAGAAAAATGATCATATATCTCATCATGCTTTACATGCCACCACTAATGAGATAAATATGTTAAAAAATAAAATAGATAGTTTGAACTCTAATTTGAGCACATGTGCATTCAATCATACTAAATTGGAGTCTTTATTTTTAAAGAAACAAACTCCATCCATTCATGCACATCATCATGCTTATGTTGCACACCATGATCATACACACTCACATAAGCATACTAAGGTGTACGTATGTACACATTGTGGCCGCAAAGGTCATTTAGCAAAATATTGTTATGATAGATTAAATCATTTTAATTTTGCTAAGAATAAAAGATTTTGGGTTCCTTACAACAAAGCTAACCCCCGTGGACCCTGTAAGAAAATATGGGTACCAAAACCCCCACCATTTGCTTGTGATGTAGGTGAGGGCTCTCACAAGACGTGAGAGGATTGGTGCCTTGGTAGTGGATGCAATAGACTTGATGGACATACTTTTGGATGCATCGCTATCAAGGAGCTTTGGTGGAAAGACCACCATATTTGGAGCTTTGGAGTTGGTAACAATTTCTAAACTCCTACTTTTTATGTTCATACTTGTTCATTCATAATATTCATAGCATGTTCATATTTTTATGTGCTTCATGTGGTATTTACATGTTTAAATGAAGATTTTATCAAAACGTGCATGTATACATATACAAATAGAGAATTACAATTGATTCATATATGATTGAACTTCATGCTCATTTGTACCCACTATTTGCATATGCATAGTCTAGTTTTGATGATTCTTTCATTTATACTTGTTATGCCTATTTTTATGCTTTACTTCATGTATATGTATTTTTGATTCAAATCTAATAAATATACATGTATACCCGTGAGTCTCTTGCCTTCATGCAAACATCATTAATAGACTCTTTTAGATTTGGGATATGTATGTGTATTGTTAGGATTGGATTAATCATACATATACCATGATGATTAGTGTTTGATGAAAAATGATTTTTCGTGTCTTTGTTAAAAATGTGACTGATTGGTAGTCAAAAGTGCATTTTTATCATCATATTTACCATCACATTTTCATATTTATTCATTTAATTCTGCACAATTATTAATATTTTATTATTTATTGTGTGCAGGCCTCGAATTGTTATGTTAACAATAAATAAAGCCTAAAGAGCCCAAAAGCCCAGATCCAAGCCCATGTTTGAAGCCCAGGTGAAAAAGCGCAAATACAAAGAGTCAAAATGCAAATACAAGGGCTGAAAGTTGCAAATATCAGAGATTAGGGAAGGATAGACTTCTATCCAACCCTAAACACCTGCAGGATGAGAATAAAGGCCAAGATAAGAAGAAAATTCGTGGGAGGAAGATTTGAAGAAATCTGGATTAAGGGTAACTTGATTACCAAGTTACCTCGAAAATTCAGATTTAAAAGGCCAGGATTACAATTCTAGAAGCAGGCGCCCACATGGACGGACCAGGAGAGGCCACGCGCCAAAGCGCGTGGCCAGAAGCCACAAAAGTGCCGCGGAACCGCCGCAAATCCGCGGCACTTTGATAAGATCCTGATCCCAAATTTCGTGGGCAGATTCTTCCGGGACTCTGTAGCCTTCTGCATCTATAAATATCTCCTGCAGTGCAACGTAAAGAGCGTCCAGCGTCCAGCAAAGGGCCAAAGTTCAGATTTTTAGGGTTTCTTCTAGGTTTTCTTTTCTTTTTGTAATTTTTATGTAAGTGAGGGAGATGGCTTTGTTGAGGGTGACACCGACAGATGATTCTCTTCTCTTCCATTGTAATCAATAAAAAGGTAATTTTTATTTTGTTCTTATGTCGTGCTTTCTTTGTTTTCTCTTTCTTTTCTACTGTGTTTTCTTTTGTTGATCTTTGACGAGCACGCGAGCGTTTACCGAACCACAAGTATACCGAAGATTAGTAGGTTCCAACGATATTCCATGGCGATGTTCTCCTCCTCGAGGCGTATCAACTCATGCTTGCCCAAGGCTTGATGACCTAATGCGACAACAGACTGAGTTCGATCCCAAGGTTTATACGTTCAATGCCTCCGAAATAAGGTAGAAAGTGTTAGGTTTCGCATATTTTCTCCAACCAAGGTTAGTTTTCTATTCTCTTCTTTTCTTTTCCTTTTTAGATCAAATCCACACCTCTCCAATATTCTTTCCCACAACTCATTGTAAATACCACTTTTCTTTGTAAATACCATCGTGACTAACAAATTAACTAAAAAAGATAAATTTTTAGAGAAACTTGCTTAACGCTTCTATCGCAGTCCCTCCTTGAGGATCACGACCCGCATAGCCCTGCTACCGCGGATTAGAACTGATTTCTCGCACGATATATTCTTAATCTAATATTCTAATTTTTGTGTGCAGGAAAAATCAGTCAACAAATTGGCGCCGTTACCGGGGAGGGACGGTAAGTTATCTCTAAAACAAAAAAAATTTATTTTTAACTAATTCTTTATTCTTTTCTGTTTGCAGGTTTGGAGAACAGGAAACAGAAACTTATCGCAGCAGTGGACATATAGCTATCCTGTGTCTCTGCCCTCGAAGGCAGAGCACGAGGACCTGCAACTTTGCTGCGGAAACGCGGCCAGAGCCGCGGATCCGCGGCAGTTGCAGTGAACTACTCACTGAATTTTTTTGCAGGTCTCTGTAAATTAAAATACTGCTTACTGATATATTCTGTTTTGTTCTGTAATACACCTGTAAATTGCTAATAATTCAACAGTAAATCATTGGTTGTTAAAAATAAAAATTGATTAGACGTTTGCATATTAGGCACGTGTCTTTTCAATTATTTTTATTTACTGTTGAAGAGTGCTGGAGAAGCAAGGTACGTACGCATTGCATGTAGAATAGGATTCATCTCTTGGTTGATTTTCTGCTTTGAGTGATTCTTATCTATTTATCTTGTACACTTGCACTAATTCATCTTAAGGGCATAACCCATTAACAAGATAAGGTGGGGATTTCATCACCCTTCCTTAGCCCAAAAATCATATCCCAAGCACTCACTAACCCAAGCCTAACATAAAAATTAGTAGACGTTGGCCCTAGGGACATCTCGGACTCAATAGGAGATTATCCTAAGGGGGAACAGTGCTGGAAGTTGACTCTTGTCAAATCAGTGTCTAGGAAAGGGATTGAGGGCCGAAAGCCCGAAGATTGGTGGTTATTTAATTAAGGAACGTCTTTGACGGAAAACCTCCCACCACTCTTGCCCTGACCTGGCTGATTAACTTGTGGTCAAAGTCTGCACCCAACCTCCTGTGGACAGTCTAACCAGTTAGGAGTCGTCTAGGTCATAGGTCTACCCTAACTTAGGTTAGAATTTTTCTTTTTTATTTGTTTATTTGTTTGTTGTGTTTGTGTGATATGGCATATAAGAATAATTCCAATTTTAATCCATATTACACCCCTAACTATTATTCGGATATTACCAACCCGGCATACCCTAACTTTGACCAATCTAGTGTGCCGGAATGGTCTTATCCGAATGAGTATAACCCACACCCCCCATCTTATGACTATAATTTCCATAATAATTTCAACTCGTCACAGAGTTCATGGGGTTTCGAGTCCCCCGAGTCTAATGCTCAACCTAATTGTCCTTCATATCCATCTAGTCCACATTTTTCCCAAGATTCATACTCAGATCCACCCATTCAGAATAGAAATCCATCTATCTTGGAAATGATGAGTAGAAATGAGTCCAAGCAAAATCACCATCAATTTTAGACATGATGATACGTGAGTCCACCGACTCACAACTTTATCACGACTACCCTTCCTATTTTCAAGTCCAATCAGAACAAGAAGCACCTATCGACTATGAAGGGATGCTAGCTGCCATGACCGAGGCTAAATTAGCCCGTGATCATGACATAGATTTGATGGTTCAATGTTTACGTTCTCACCGTCGGCTGATTCTGATATCGCTGACCACTCTTTTAAAGCCGACGAACTAAGTTGCTTTGGACAACAAGATTCTAATTCAGTACCATCATGTGAACTTGCCGAAATTTCAAATTCTGATAACTTGGCAAGTTTTCCCTTTCCCGAATTAGAACTTGAACATGACCTAGATTCTCACAATCTCTTTACTTCTGAAACTGATTGTACAATTCTGACGGAAGATGTTGACCTTAGTTTTGAAGAATTGTATGGCGATGAGCTAGAATTCCTTAATATTGGAAGTAAAGAGATATCATCCATATTAGGTCACATTCCATTATGGGAAGAAGATTGTGGACTTGAGTTTCAATTTCTTGACTTGGACCCAATCTTGAACCTAGCCCGACTCCTGAGCCCTTACTTGATTTGAGCATTTTCCCTGAGTCGGTATTCGTTCCCGCACCTATAATGTCCAAGTCAATAATTCCATCCTTTCATACTCCATTTTGGGACAAGGAGGTTGAGACAATTAACTCTGAAATATATTATGAAATTTGGAAATTTGATGGGGTGAAAATACTAAAAATTAATTATACATATATTTTAGTGGGTTATGTAAGGAAAGTTTCTGGTGGGTTCCACCAATTTATTTGTTATCTTGATTGGGCCGCATTTCGTGGACCAATTAGACCACCTCCGGAACCACCACCCTAAGGTAACTTCCGCCTTCCCTTGTTCTGTTTCATGCATATATGCATTCATTCATACATTGAGGACAATGCATGAGATAAGTGTGGGGGTGGGCTTTACTAACATACTAACATAGGTAGACACTAACAAAATTTGCTAAAAAAAAAAAAATGTTATAAAAAGGAAATATTTTGACTTATTTTTTGAAAGAAATCTAAGTTAGTTTTAAGGATTAGGAAAATCATGATTAGGATTTCTAAAAACTTGGTCAAAATAAATAAATTGTTTAAATTTTTTTGTATAGGAGAGAAATTGAATAAATAATTAGTCTTGATTTTTACCTTAATGAAATGTGCATACCAATGCATATCTAGGATTCTAAGACAAAGACCTTGTGCCTCATATAAAAAAAAAAGAAAAAAAAAGAAAAAAAAAATCACCAATTAAGCTGATACATGTGCCTCAAGAAGCATAAGTATTCATGCCTAAAGGTGAGTAAATAAAATAAAGTCCTTAGTTTTGGGGCCTAGTTCACTCGAATTTGAGTCCGCGGGGTGTTTTCTCACTTGGTGCCCTAAAGCCAACCGGTTTGGGAGTCATCAACTTTAAGTTCGTTACATGGGTGGATTAGAAAGCCTAAGAAGACTAAGAAATATAATATATGTATTAACACATCTAATAATCAATTAGTTAGGTATGAGGGCCTCAAGAAGCCTTGATGCTTATACGAAAGAAAATTAGATGAGTTATACATGCCAAAAAAAAAAATTATATTAACACATCTAATAATCAATTAGTTAGGTATTAGGGCCTCAAGAAGCCTTGATACTTACACGAAAGAAATGATACTTACACGAAAGAAAATTAGATGAAGTTATAAAATAATAAGAGGCATGAGAGTCCAAGTTAAGGAATTCCTAGTAAAAACATAAGGATGCATATGATTTTTGGTAACGAAAAAGACTATATTAGAAATTCAATTTTAATTCTTACCTAAAATGGAAAACAATTAACTTTATTAAGACTAAGTTTAAAGAATGAATAAAAATGAGGATCCTAAAACTTATAGACTACTTAGTCTCTTCAAATATAAGTCAAATATTTTCCTTTTTATGGATTTTGTGGGTGTAATCCGCTGAAAACCCTCACGAGACAACACTCGTCCTCTAGGGTAACCTAGAGGTTTAACGGCTTGTTGCACGTGCTAAGTGCAATCGTGATTCCTACGAAAGTGAGTTAGGTTAGATTAACTTTTACTTTTTCTTTGTTTTTACTCGAGGACGAGCAAAAAGATAAGTGTGGGGGTGTGATTGGTAGTCAAAAGTGCATTTTTATCATCATATTTACCATCACATTTTCATATTTATTCATTTAATTCTGCACAATTATTAATATTTTATTATTTATTGTGTGCAGGCCTCGAATTGTTATGTTAACAATAAATAAAGCCTAAAGAGCCCAAAAGCCCAGATCCAAGCCCATGTTTGAAGCCCAGGTGAAAAAGCGCAAATACAAAGAGTCAAAATGCAAATACAAGGGCTGAAAGTTGCAAATATCAGAGATTAGGGAAGGATAGACTTCTATCCAACCCTAAACACCTGCAGGATGAGAATAAAAGGCCAAGATAAGAAGAAAATTCGTGGGAGGAAGATTTGAAGAAATCTGGATTAAGGGTAACTTGATTACCAAGTTACCTCGAAAATTCAGATTTAAAAGGCCAGGATTACAATTCTAGAAGCAGGCGCCCACATGGACGGACCAGGAGAGGCCACGCGCCAAAGCGCGTGGCCAGAAGCCACAAAAGTGCCGCGGAACCGCCGCAAATCCGCGGCACTTTGATAAGATCCTGATCCCAAATTTCGTGGGCAGATTCGTCCGGGACTCTGTAGCCTTCTGCATCTATAAATATCTCCTGCAGTGCAACGTAAAGAGCGTCCAGCGTCCAGCAAAGGGCCAAAGTTCAGATTTTTAGGGTTTCTTCTAGGTTTTCTTTTCTTTTTGTAATTTTTATGTAAGTGAGGGAGATGGCTTTGTTGAGGGTGACACCGACAGATGATTCTCTTCTCTTCCATTGTAATCAATAAAAAGGTAATTTTTATTTTGTTCTTATGTCGTTGCTTTTCTTTGTTTTCTCTTTCTTTTCTACTGTGTTTTCTTTTGTTGATCTTTGACGAGCACGCGAGCGTTTACCGAACCACAAGTATACCGAAGATTAGTAGGTTCCAACGATATTCCATGGCGATGTTCTCCTCCTCGAGGCGTATCAACTCATGCTTGCCCAAGGCTTGATGACCTAATGCGACAACGGACTGAGTTCGATCCCAAGGTTTATACGTTCAATGCCTCCGAAATAAGGTAGAAAGTGTTAGGTTTCGCATATTTTCTCCAACCAAGGTTAGTTTTCTATTCTCTTATTTTCTTTTCCTTTTTAGATCAAATCCACACCTCTCCAATATTCTTTCCCACAACTCATTGTAAATACCACTTTTCTTTGTAAATACCATCGTGACTAACAAATTAACTAAAAAAGATAAATTTTTAGAGAAACTTGCTTAACGCTTCTATCGCAGTCCCTCCTTGAGGATCACGACCCGCATAGCCCTGCTACCGCGGATTAGAACTGATTTCTCGCACGATATATTCTTAATCTAATATTCTAATTTTTGTGTGCAGGAAAAATCAGTCAACAGTGACTTTTGATCTCCTTGAGCTTCATTGACTATTTTCATAAAAATGCTATTTACATGATCGTTTAACACTCACACTTTTGTTAAAATCATTTTTGAGTTTTATAGACCATGAGTGCTTAAATTTTTATGTATCTAGTTATGTTTATGAAAACATAAGATTTGATATATTTGAAGGATCTTTAACTAGTTTTTTCAAAAACAATTTATACTAGTTATTTATTCTTCAAATAATTTTTGAGGTTATCCACATGATTCTATTTTTTCTCAAAATTTGATGCTTCATGATTTGAATATTAGTTTATATGTTAGTTTTTGTCAACACTAGGATTTATACTTGTACATGTCGTGGGCCACAAATAAATCTATTTATATTTGTGCTTGAACGCTTATTTGAACCCATGAAATGTGCTTGTATTGCTTGGTTTTGATAATACATACATTTTAAACTTATATTCCCACTTTTTGATTTGATTTATGATCATGTGTTTTTCATTTCATGTATATGTGTATTTTGTCAAACTTTAAGATATACATGTATACCTCTTGAGTCATTTGCCTTTAATGCAAAATCTATTTATATGGACTCAATTGTGTTTAAGAGATATGTATGTATACTTATTGTGTTGTCAAAACATACATATATCTTGAAATATATTTTTTATATAAAAATTTTGTGATGATTTTCATGTTTCTCACTTAAAGAAATATTGAGCATTATTGACATTTTCATGATACCATGTTCCACATAATACTAGTGCACTCACCTCTTTTGAAAATTTTATGGACTTCATGGATATTAGAGTGTTTTTAGTGCCATGTGATTTACTAGTGTTTCATGAAAAACATTTTTCTAGTGCAAATTCTTCATTTGGTAGAGTTTTTCAAACTAAGCTTATTTTCAAATCTATTTTTGAAAACCCCTACCACCAATGGGAGGATGGATGGGCGATTGTGCCTTGTATGCTTCATTGAAATCTTTTACCTTGTTCATATGAAGGGTGGTAGGTTATGAGATATACACTTGATTTTATTGTTATGTCAATTGGTATCATTGAATCGTTTCAATTGATATCAATATGAACTTATTTTGTATATACTCATATTTTGTTTCTTATATATATGTATGTTTCAATTTCATTTGGTATACTCATTGCTCATACATATATATGATTTCCATGTGCTTAACTCACAATTGGCTCACATTTTTAAAAGCACAAAGTTTATGATGAAAAATAAAAAATTTTCATATGTTTACTATTGATATCAAAATAAAAAAAAAAAATGTTGATTTGATATCTCAAATGTGTTTTATTAAGTAAGTTCAAAATTTTAAAGAAAAATTTAAAATGTTTGATGTGTATTTCCTATATGCAAGGAGAGCTTATATCTCTCTTACATATGAATTCATGTTGAGTATATTATAAATTGAGGAGCTTGACAACTCTTCTTTATATGATATACGTGTGTAGGGGGAGCTTCACATCTCCTCTTATGCATTACATAATATGTGTTATGTGAGTTAGGGCTTGTCATCTCTTCTTCATGTAATGCATATGTGTAGGGAAGCTAACTTAGCGTCTTCCTCTTCATGAATGTATATCGCATATAAATCTTTATTGATTGATTTGTATTACCCCTTCTTGATCTTTTTGTTTTTGACAAAAAGGGGGAGAAAATTTGTTTGATTTGATTTTACTTTGAACCCTTTGTTGATGATTGACAAAAAGGGGGAGAAGTATTTGAGTATATATATGCATGTTTTCATTGCTTAAGGGGGAGAAGTATTTGTCTTCCTTGTTATTTATGCATATATGTTTTTGTTTTACAAATAGGAGAAAAAGATTTATTTTGTTTCATCTCCATTATTTGCATACATATTTATGAGCTTCATTGTCATATATTGTTATTTATGTTTATGCATGAGTTAAGGGGGAGCTTCCTTGAAGCTTTACTTGAATCCATGCATATATAACCTCATGACTTTTGTCATCATCAAAAAGGGGGAGATTGTTGGCCCAAAGGCCTATCACTCTAGTTTTGATGATGATCAACTCATGAAGTTATATTTACTAATGATCTTGTGTTTAATTAGTGACAGATTCATTATCAAGATCTTAGTAGGTGCATAGCTCAACAAAGGACAAAATATCAAGATTTGGAGCTTGCACGGTGTGATCCAAGGAGCTTTTGGATCAAGCTTGGACCAAGTCAAGAAGATGAGAAGACTTCAAGTGAAGACTTCAAGAAGATGAAGACTTGTGTCTAGGTATAATATTTTGTTTTTGTTTTAGATAAAATGTAAAGGATAGATAGTTGGTGGATTGCTCAAGTATATATCACACACACACTCTTGATAGAATTGTTTTCATAAAAGATTTTTTGGTTTAGAAAAGATTTTTCATTTTGAAAAATACAAGTTTGGTTTTGGTGTTTCTCATGTACTTATCTTTTAACCAAAACCAAGTTTAGAGCTTTATGACCAAAACATAGATATTTCATTATGATTGTGTAGTGGATCATATCCATACACACTATACCTTAAAAGTATATCTTGTTTTGTATTTGATGAAGATTTGAAAAAAATATGTCTTGGAAAAATATGTTTTGGAAAATATTGTTTTGGAAAAACATTTTTTATCTTGAGCCAAATATTTCCATATTACAAAAATAGTCCAAACTTTTATAACATGCCTTGATTTTGTGCAAGCATGTTTGTTTATCAAGTATATTGGTTAAAACTATTTTTGTAGATTTTTATGTATTTTATGGGATTTTATATGAGCCAAAATGACTAACTTTTTAATCCCAGAAAAACTGTTTCAGGCTTCAGCCAAGTCGACTAGTCGAATTAACTAGTCGACTAATCCTGAAGTCGGTCGACCGGGCCGGTCGACCGACGTGCACAAACGTGCACGCCTGTATGTACTGTTGAACGGTCGACCGTGCGGTCGACCGCTCCAGAGAGCAGTGCTCTCTGGAAAGTTCGGTCGACCGCACCGGTCGACCGTGGCTCCAACGGTCAGAAATCTGACCGTTGGCGGTCGACCGGCCGGTCGACCTGCAGTACTGACAGATCCCAACGGCTATATTTTTCTGGCCTATAAATTGGGGGGTCTTGTCATTGTTTTCACACAAGATTTTAGGAGAGCTTTGAGCCAGTTTTTCCCAGACTTTTTAAGGGTTTTCTCCACAAAATAGAGAGCAAATATTTCCTATCTAAAGGGAAGTTTTATCAAGAGTGTTTAAAAGAAAGTCTTTGAGTTTTCCTCCACCTTTCACATCCTTGTTTTCTCACACCACACTTGAGCTATCCATTGATTATTCATCCTATAGGTGTGTTGTAGTGAGAGTGCTTTAGGTGATCAAAGTGTTGTGATCACCAAAGATTTCATCTTTGTTCTTTGAGGAGACGGGCAAGTGTGCTCGTGTTTGTTTAGGGTCCAAGTGTGGACTCGGTGTTTTGAGTTCGGGTGCGAGCTCATTGTTTGAGGTGCGGCCTCGGCGAGCCGGTGGACTTGCGGTGTGTACGGGACTAGGGAGTCCGAGGGCTTGTAGGTGTTGCGGCACCGAGGAGAGATCCATTGGGATCTTGCATAGTGGAAATCCTTCGTGTGTCGAAGGCGGGGATGTAGAGCAAGTGTGCTCGAACCTCGAAACATACCCTTGTGTTTGCGATTGCTCTCTCTCTCTGTCTCTTGTTTATATCTTGCATTCAATTATTGTCTATCTTTATATGCTTGATATATTCATTTGTACTTAATTGATATATTGCTTGGGATTATGACTAACACTTGTATTCAACCAAGAGAGCCAACGCGGCACCTCAACCCATTCAAGGGGAATCTAGAGGAGTTTGTTCAGAGCCCTTCACGGGGAATTCGGCAACACTCTTATGTTATACATAGTGTATAGTGTAAAAGTTTTAATTTGGTCATAATTATTTTTAGCTTCCGCATTATTTGCATCATTAGGCATTTAGTGACCATTAGATTAGCCATCACCTATTCACCCCCCTAGGAGAATTACATCTTCATCTTGCAATTGACTGGTCTGCAGAGAAGGATTTTGACATAGCTTCCCCAACGAAGCTATCATTCTGACTTGATCACAAAAAGATCACTGCATGTTAAGTCCGCTAAACAGGCAGAACTTGGGACTTGGTCTCTTCAAGGTTGAGCCAGTCTTGCCATATAGGTGAGGCTAAGACTGTGTCCCATAGGATCATTCTGGCTTAGCCATGTAGGCGAAGCTAGGACTTGGCGTTTGCTGAGCTAGCCCATCGTCGCTTTGTGTAAGCGAGGCTTATCCTCTGCTTTGACTGGAATCGGATTGCTTCGCTCCTAAGGAATCTGACTTAATATTTTTACAGTTTTTCCTGTGTTTGACTGCTAACTTGCTCCGATTTGCATTGCAGTGAGCTATGTTCGCCGATCTTGTGTCTTGATGAAAGAGACCGAAAAGTTGCCTTATGCTTCCCCGGTTGAAGCTTTACTTTTAAGCAGGAGGAACAACTCGGGGCAGTGGGTGTATGTCCCAGAGGTTGTTGGCAGCCTCTTATCCGAGATGATTCGTTCTGAGGTGAGGTTTGTAGCCGCTTTGTCGGAGATGATCCGTTTCGGGAAAGCAGGCGTCACACCTGTTAGATCACTGACATCATTGCCAATTCCCATTATAGGTGATCTATCGTGTTGGCGGCGATAAGTTCATTGCCAATCTTCATCGAAGATGGTCCCACCTCCTGGTGGCAAAATCTGCCATTTTTTGTGGAGAATAATGGCCATGTCCTCGTGGCACAGTCTATCCAGATGACATTATCTGTCTTTGTGGCACCATCTGTTCTGGTTACGGCCTTGTGCAGAAGGAAGGCCTTTCATGTTCAGTTGGTCTGCCTTGCAAGCAGATAAAACCACTTGTATGTCCTTTGCGCAAATGATCCTGTTGAGCAACTGAATGTGTTGTATGAAACACAACTTTGATGTAGTATCAATGTACCTTTCCTCTTAAATCAATGAAAGTTCATTTTCTGCTCATCTGATCTTTGCCTGTCTTCATTGAGAATTTGGCCACAGAGTTAAGGACAGGGTCCTTTTTGAATGAGCTTCACACGATGCTGGTATGTCGGCGAACTGTGCCTTTAGTGGGCTAAGGCAACCTTTTTGGCGAAGTTCTTGATGAACTTGTGCGAAGTCCGCACTTTGACTCATTAGCGGGG
Source organism: Agave tequilana (assembly GCA_038442645.1). Lineage (NCBI taxonomy): Eukaryota > Viridiplantae > Streptophyta > Magnoliopsida > Asparagales > Asparagaceae > Agave > Agave tequilana. The sequence continues at coordinate 45,950 of JAVJIF010005573.1, forward strand.
TTAAGCCTTAGTGGCTGTATCAGCGCTTCTCGGGAAGGCGCTTTTAGGCGGCGTTTCAAATTAATTCGAAACGGCGGCCTGTTCGCTTTTCGAGGCCTCGTTTCAGGTGCTGATTGGCCTATAAAAGCCTGATCGGGCTGAGAAAGAGCAAATCTCTTTTGCTTGAAATTTTTCAGAGAAATTTGACTCTCCTTCTTCCTCTTTCCTCTTCATTTAGAAAATTTGAGAACTTCGACAGCTCTTCAATGGCGCCCAAGAGACGAGCGGGAAAGAAGTGGCAACTTCTGCAGCGGAGGGTCCTTCTCCTCCTCCGGTCATCGAGCGACCAGTCGCCGGTAAGGGACTTTCCCTTCTGATTAGAGACTCCGGTCTCTCTTTTTAAAGCCGATGTTTGGCTATCGAAACGATCGAGCATGATCTGTTTTTATTAGGGAATCCGTTTCCCTTAAGAACTGAACAGTTCTTGTCTAAGCTTCCATACGAAGCTATTGTTGGGGCTGTCTTCGTCCTGTTGAGGGACAGGATATGGGTCTGTCCCTTCGGTCATGGCCGTCAAGGATGGTTTTTTGACCATAGTGCCCTTTTGATGACGTCAGCCCTAGGGCTATACCTCTTTCTGCTCAAGCGAAGTTAATACTTGGGCATTTTCTGCAAAACGCAGACTTGATCGCGAGATTAAGCTTTGTTGAAGCTATCGCCTTGCTAACTTTGCTCACTGGGCGAGACTATGCCTTAGTGAAATTTATGTCTTCATGTTCGCTTGACTGGTGAACTGATCATAGTTCTTTTTGCTCTTGCAGTGTACTACATTCCCGGTCCCTTGAACAATCTGTTTGGGATGACCAAAGGAGTTGATGGCGATATCAGCTTGCAGTTCCAAGGGCAACCTTCTCTGTTTAGTGAGCAGAGCTCTCTTGTTCGAGACACGCTCATTCACGGCGGTGATCAGCACACCACGAGGAGTATTCTGACTACGGCTCCTCTTGAAGATATTGACCGTCAGACTTATAGGAAGCCTGACTTCATGTTTGGGGATGCTGCGCCAGATCCTGATCACCAACTACAGGCCGGAGAAGGGCAGTGGATCTTTAAGTTGGATGGCGAGAGATTCTATCTTCCGTCGAGCAAGCGACATTTTTCTCTGTCTTCCTTCCAGTGCGCGACGCAGGCCCGGAAGATGGCATGGGATGTGAGCCGAAATACCGACTCTGTCCACGTAGGGAGATTGTCATTTCAGTCTCCTGGTTATGTAAGAGCGGGGCCTCCTTGTTGCATGATGGGCTTGCACCCTGGGAATGTGTCGTGAGAGATCCCAGCAGGGGAAAATCCGGCTGTGGCGCTGACCTTTGGCAGCCAGTTTGCGCAGTCAATGGGAACTATCCAGCCACTGACTTCAGGGCTCCAGGCTGGATTCACCCTCCAAAGGCACGGTGGAGGGATTTGACTACATATGTCCTTGCTCATTTCGAGGAGGATTTGGAGAGGCTAAACCTCTATGAGGCCGTCAGGGCGACCTGCCACGGTATTGAGATGAATGTGGCGTGCTTTTACGCCATCTTTGAATTATATTGCCCAGCTTCAGGGACTTTCTTCACCCTGTTGGCGAGTTGGGCATGGCCTTGCATGAGATGTGGGAATCTCTGCTCTGCCTTTCGGGTCTCTCCCTTATGAAGAATACTTTCCGTGCGAGGCGGAGTTGGCTCTTCTGGAGAAGCAGGAGCCTGCCTTGTTCGAGACTTATCGGGAGTTAATGTGTCACTTGCACATTTGTTTCAGCATCCATGGTGGCAGCAAGGGCACTTCCTGTAGCTTGAAGAGCTGGGGGAATTACTTGTTCCCGGATATGAAGAATACTCCTGAAGCGGCTCACTGCGGAGTTGCTGATAAGGATATCTTTGAACGGATGCAGATGCACCTTCAAAGGGATCTTGTCATAACGGAAGACGATGGTCCCTATGAGAAGGGTGATGTCCTTCGGAGCTTCCATCATCAGGCTCGTCAGCCTATGTCTCGGGAGGCACTGCTGGCGGTTTCTTAACCGTCTGGCTGAAGAAATGCGTAGTGCCATCTTCCTCGGGTGACATCGTTCATCCGAATGTTTTGCTGCCCGCCGTCCGTTTGGTCCATGGTCGCCGTCTGGGTCTTCTTCCGGCCATGGTGTGCTGCATTCAAAGAGGCCTTCGTGCTTTGACGGAGGCTTTTTGTAGGCCACCGACGACGAAGCGTGGAAAGGGAGCCATTTTGCCTTGTGATGGACCCAATCCTAGGATAGGTCTGCCCTACACCTATCTGATGGCGTGGTTCGCCTTACATTGTCCTTCGCTGATTGGAGCTGGCGAAGATCCTCCGTAAGGTGTTCGAACGACGCTTCTCCGCCGGTTCGAAGGGTGCTCATGGCAAAAGAAGTATGTGGCTGAGGCCCGTAAACTGGTACGTCGCTATGACGTTTACGGTCTATTCCGCTGTTTTCCCGCATTCGGGGTGCGGGATACAACGAGGAGTTTCGGGATGCGGGAGAAGAGCGGTCTTCCTTGAGCCGGGGAGTTTTCGAGTGGCTGGTCAGCATCCGGCCCTCGCACTTATTGTACAGGAGCGGTGATACCTGCTATTTGGAACCTTATGTCCCAAGCCGGTTTGCTCGACAGTTTGGGTACGACCAGCTGTATGTGGGCAACCCCAATCCTGATTTGGCCTTCATGGGGAGTCTTATTGATGGGACCCGTGCCTGGAGATTCTTTACTGCAAGTGGCACCGGGGCGCGGCTACGCACGCCGTTGAGGGATCCCAATTTCCTAACGACCCTGTGCTTTTGCCAGTGGTACACGACTTCCAACTCCACACCTCTTGAATTCAAGGTCAACAGTTCTGGTGTGAAGTTAATTTCTCAGCGGCTGAAGCGGAAGGCTTCTGAGAAAAGGGAAGGCAAAAGGGTCCGTGTCCCGGGCGTAGAGGAATTTGTCGCTATTGATGACAGCGAGGCCTCAGATGCAGGAAGTCCTCGCTTTGAAGCGGGAGCGGGGGCTGAGGCTTCTGCGACTGGCTCTGGTGTGATGGGGACCATTCTCCCTCATTGTGTAGAGGAAGTGGAAGAAGAGGATTCTGACGTCCACTTCAAAAGAAAGCGAGAGGGTAGATCTCGCAGGAAGTCATTAGCGAAGAAGCCCCGTCGCCAGGCTCCTACGATTGTCGTAGAGGGCGAACCCTCAGCAGTGTTTCCTCTTGCTATTCCGTTAGTAGATCTGTCGGTTGCCGAACCGACTACTGGTGACTTTGCTCCGAATCTGGGTAAGATCAACTCCGTCTGTATAATAGGCCTTTTGTGCGTTCCACATGACTTATCGTCTTCTTTTTGATTGTAGGAGCTGAGGCGGCTGGAGAGCAAGGGGAACATTATGATCCCCTATTTCCTTATGGAACCGAGGCTGGTTCTTTTGTCCACCCGGAGGAGTCCGGAGGTGATGCGACCGACATTGGTCCCTCGGGCGCTGAGACTTCCAAAGGAAGTCCTATAGCATCGAGCTCTGTTGGATGGTCCACAGGAGATTCGGCGAGCGGGCCGGCCATTCGTGTTGATTCCGCCAAGAATTTTCCGATGGAGCCCATGGAGACTGATGCGGCTGCCGAGATGTTTGAGGCGACGTCGTCTTTTGGTACTGTCCTGACCTCTTGGCTTCTTTCGCATGTTGTGTCTCGCCTAAACACAGTTTTATTGCAGGTTTTCCGCCCCAGGGTGTGTCAACTTCAAGGGAGCTAGTTGATCTTCCCGAGGAGTCCAGGGGTGACATGAGCACTTCGACCGCGGCGGATGCTGCCATGTTGGACGCGCTATATGGCGACCTGCCTTCTTATCGGGCTCAGCCAGCCGAAGGACCAGGGGTTGAAGGGATGGCGGTTCCGGAGGTGTCCTCACTCCCAACTATATCAACGAGTGAGGTGCCGACAATTTTGCCAAGTGCGGCGCTGAGGGTGATTACAAGCCCTACTTCCCCAACCCTGGTGGTTGAGCCTGCTGTTCGGGAGATGGTCGCCAGCCCTACCTCAGCGGTGGCTAGCGTACTGGTTTCCATGAAGACTTCGTCGAGGTCACTGACGGCCTATCCTGCTGTTGTTAGCGTCCCCGTTACTCCTTCCACGGTGGTATCGACTGGGCTGGCGGACTTTCCTGAAGTTGCCCATCTACCAGAGGTGGCCAAGGTTGAAAACGATTATATAGGTGACATGGTCGATAACTTTTATAAAGGCTTGGGGCGATCCATCGACCTGGTCTTGAAAGGTTCAACTATGCCGTTTTTGACTTTGAAGGTGGTGCTCTCCCATGGTATTGAAAGTATTCGGGACTTTGAAGGGTACCACCAGGCCGCTGCCTTGGAGCTCCTGGTAGACCAATTCGAGAGGGACGCAGAGGAGTGGCGCCGTCTCAGCCGCTCGGACTTGGAGTCTTTGGTCGATGAGCGGTTTGCACGCCTCGTCGCTCAAAAGCATGAAGCCCGTCTTGCCGCTCAAGGAGCCGCTGAGGCTCTTTCCTCTGATTTGAAATCCTTGGAAACAAGGCAAGCAGAGGTTGGAAATGCCATTGATGCCTCCACCAGTGCTCTTCTTGATGCTGAAGATAGGATTGCGAAGGCCCAGGAGATGATTAGGAAGGGAAACCTTCTTTTGTCCAAGGCTGAATCGGTGCGTCTTGAAGAAGCTGCGCGGCTTGAGCAGCTCAAGGCTCAAAGTGACGAACTCTCGCAGCAGGGATTGTCACAGAGGGCGACTTTGGCGGAGGTCGAAGCTCGTTTGGCCCAGGAACTGGATTTCGATGAGGCTGAGCTGAGGTCGCAGGCGCTTGCCCAGGCTGCTGACGACAGGAGAACGAGGCTGGCTTCCCTTGGAGAGCGGATCAGATCTTATAATGTACGCCTGTAGGCCGTTGTATGTGCGCCTCCATGTATCTCATCCTTTTGGAATCAATGAAAATTCTTTCTTTTGTTTTGACTCCCTGTCAAGTTTCCAACTTGTGTCATTTGCTGAATTGTCCTTTCAAAGTTGTATTGTAGACACTTGAGAACATAACCCTTGTTGGATTGGATAATGGGGCTTGGCTATCTGTCAGTTCAGAGGTCGCAATGACATAACCGATTGAGATGCCACCAAGCCTGAAACCGGTCCATATTGGATCGAAAGATGAGACCTGTCTTTTGTAAATGTCGACAGGGCTCGGGGTTGAGACTTAGCTGTCCGCTGGTTCAGAGGTCGCAATGACATAACCAATTGAGACGCCACTAAGCTTCAAGATTGGTGATACCCATCTTTTGTAAATGTCGATGAGTATCGAGACCTGTCTTTTGTAAATGTCAACAGGGCTCGGAGTTGAGACTCAGCTGTCTGTTGGTTCAGAGGTCGCAATGACATAACCGATTAAGACGCCACCAAGCTCAAAAGGTGATACCCGTCTTTTGTAAATGTCAACGAGTATCGAGACCTGTCTTTTGTAAATGTCAACAGGGCTCGGTGTTGAGACTTGTCTTTTGTAAATGTCAACAAGGCTCGAAATTGAGACTTAGCTGTCTGCTGGTTCAGAGGTCGCAATGACATAACCGATTGAGATGCCACCAAGCTCAAAAGGTGATACCCGTCTTTTGTAAATGTCAACGAGTATCGAGACCTGTCTTTTGTAAATGTCAACAGGGCTCGGTGTTGAGACCTACCTGTCTGCTGGTTCAGAGGTCGCAATGACATAACCGATTGAGACGCCACCAAGCTCAAAAGGTGATACCCGTCTTTTGTAAATGTCAACAAGTATCGAGACCTGTCTTTTGTAAATGTCAACAGGGCTCGGTGTTGAGACTTGTCTTTTGTAAATGTCAACAAGCCTCGAAATTGAGACTTAGCTGTCTGCTGGTTCAGAGGTCGCAATGACATAACCGATTGAGACGCCACCAAGCTCAAAATTGGTGATACCCTTCTTTTGTAAATGTCAACGAGTATCGAGACCTGTCTTTTGTAAATGTCAACAGGGCTCGATGTTGAGACCTAGCTGCCTGCTGGTTCAGAGGCCGCAATGACATAACCGATTGAGACGCCACCAAGCTCAAAAGGTGATACCCGTCTTTTGTAAATGTCAACGAGTACGAGACCTGTCTTTTGTAAATGTCAACAGGGCTCGGAGTTGAGACCTAGCTGTCTGCTGGTTCAGAGGTCGCAATGACATAACCGATTGAGACGCCACCAAGCTCAAAAGGTGATACCCGTTTTTTGTAAATGTCAACGAGTATCGAGACCTGTCTTTTGTAAATGTCAACAGGGCTCGGTGTTGAGACTTGTCTTTTGTAAATGTCAACAAGGCTAGAAATTGAGACTTAGCTGTCTGCTGGTTCAGAGGTCGCAATGACATAACCGATTGAGACGCCACCAAGCTCAAAAGGTAATGGAATTTAGGAAAGGTCTCGCTTTCACGAGGGAATCACTGTCATAGGTTTAATGTTAACATAACAGCGAAATGCATATGTGGCCCTACCATTCTATGGATGAGAATTGGTAAGTGACTTTGGAGGTCCCGTTCTCACAAGGAGAAACGAGGGAATTGCTGTCATAGGTTTAATATTAACGTAATAGCGGAATATAATGTGGTCCTACCATTCTATGGATGAGAATTGGTAGGTGATTTTGGAGGTCCCGTTCTCACAAGGAGAAATGAGGGAATTGCTGTCATAGGTTTAATGTTAACGTAACAGCGGAATATATATGTGGTCCTACCATTCTATGGGTGAGAATTGGTAGGTGATTTTGGAGGTCCCGTTCTCACAAGGAGAAATGAGGGAATTGCTGTCATAAGTTTAATGTTAACGTAACAGCGGAATATATATGTGGTCCTACCATTCTATGGCTGAGAATTAGTAGGTGACTTTGGAGAGGGGATCAAACGGGAACAGGTCCCCTAGGATTTTTAGCAAACCCTCAGCTGTCAACGGGTTTGGTATGCCTTTACCAACTACCGTTTGAGTTGGGCTAGCCATGTTATTCCCCTCAGCATGATGAGTTGTCGAGGACTTATGTTGGGCTTAAAGGCCAACATTTTCCTCTGTCCTTAGTCGTTAAGGATGTTGGATCATTCGGTTAATGTATGCATAACCTTTGATTCATCTTAGGGACAACCAGTGCACGACCAGGTTTCTACTGGTTTGTGGTTGTATAGTCTCGCTTGGAGGAAGAGAAAGGCTTGTAAGATCACCTAGAGGGGGGGTGAATAGGTGATGGCTAATCTAATGGTCACTTATGAACAAATAATGCGGAATTAAAACTAAGTTGACCAAATTAAACTTCTTTTAATTTAACACTTATGTATAGCACAAGAGTGTTGCCGAATTCCCCTTGCGAGGCTCTGGACAAACTCCTCTAGATTCCCCTTGAATGGGTTGAGGTGCCGCGTTGGCTCTCTTGGTTGAATAAAGTGTTAGACAATCAATCCCAAGCAATTATATAACAATTAAGCACAAGGGTATATCAAGCATATAAAGATAGATAATAATTGAATGCAAGATATAAAAGAGACAAAGAGAAAGAGAGAGAGCAAGAGTGAGCAATCGCAAACACAAAGGGTTTGTTTCGAGGTTCGAGCACACTTGCTCTACATCCCCGCCTTCGACACACGAAGGATTTCCACTATGCACGATCCAACCGGATCTCTCCTTGGTGCCGCAACACCTACAAGCCCTCGGACTCCCAAAGTCCCTTACACACCACAAGCCCACCGGCTCGTCGAGGCCGCACCTCAAGCTACAAGAGTTCGCACCCGAACCCTAAACAACCACGAGCACACTTGCCCGTCTCCTCAAAGTACAAGATGAAATCTTGGTGATCTAAACACTTGATCACCTACAAAAAACTCTCACTACAACACCTATAGGATGAATAGCTCAATGGATGCTCAAGTGTTTGTGTGAGAAAGTAAGGAAAGAATCTTTGGTGAAAAATCTCAAGAAATCACTTTTACACTCTCATAAAATCTTCCCTTTTGATTGGAAGTATTAGCTCACTATTTTTGTGGAGAAAAACCTCTGAAATGAATATGAGAAAACAGGCTCTAAGGTCTCCAAAAATTTTGGCTCAAAACAATGACAAAACCCCCTTTTATAGAGGCCAGAAAAATCTGACCGTTGGGCTCTGTCAGTACTGCCGGTCGACCGGTCCGGTCGACCGCCAACGGTCAAAAATCCGACCGTTGGGGCTCTGCGGTCGACCGCCCCGTCGACCGAATCTACCCGTGAGCACCGCAGTCTCTAGCGGTCGACCGTCCCGGTCGACCGGCCACTGTGCTGCCAGACGTGCACAAGTCTGTGCACGTCGGTCGACCGCGAGATCGACCGGCCATGGAGCGGTCGACCGACTCGGTCGACCGGAAAGGCCTGTCAGCCAGTTCCAGGTCTGCACAGTTACGGGATTTGAAAATAGGTCTTTTCACTCAATAAAAATCCCATAAATTCACAGTAAATCTAAAAATAGTTTTAATCACAATAAAAACTGTTTTTCTAAAAATATGTTTTTCTAAAACTTGTTTTTCCATAACTTCACAAAATACAAAAACAGATATTTGAGTTCATTTAAAGTATAGTGTGTATGGATATGATCCACTACACAATCATAATGATATATCTATGTTTTTGTCATTAAGCATATAACTTGGTTTGGTTAAAGATGTGTATAATAGAAATACCAAAAACCAAAGTAGATATTTTGTCACAAGAAAAAATCTTTTTCCAAAATAAAAATTCTTTTCTAAGACATAGAAATCTTTTATGAAAGCAATCCTATCGAGAGTTCTATCAAGAGTGTGTGTGTGATATAACTTGAGCAATCCACAAACTATTCTATCCTTTACATTTTATCTAAAATAAAAATACAAATCTTATACCTAGACACAAGTCTTCAACTTCTTGAAGTCTTCCCTTGAAGGCTTCTCATCTTCTTGACTTGGTCCAAGTGCAATCCACCGAGCTCATCTCTAGATGTGGTCTTGATGCATAGGCTCGTGAATCAACCGGTGCTATCTTCCAACTTGACTTTAAATCCTTTGTTGAAGCTCCACACCTACTAAGATCTTGATAATGAATCTGTCACTAATTAAACACAAGATCATTAGTAATCATAACTTCATGAGTTGATCATCATCAAAACTAGAGTGATGGGCCTTTGGGCCAACAATCTCCCCCTTTTTGATGATGACAAAACTCATGACGTTATATATGCATGGATTAAAGTAAAGCTTCAAAGAAGCTCCCCCTTAACTCATGCATAGACATAAATAATAAGATATGGCAATGAAGCATATGACATGTATGCAAATGTAGGAGATGCAATCATATAAATCAAATTTGAAATCAAATCTTTTTCTCCTATTTGCAAATCAAAGACATATATGCATAAAACATAAATCTTACTCCCCTTAAGCAAGGAAGACATGCATATATCACAAATACTTACAAATACTTCTCCCCCTTTTTGTCAATCATCAACAAAGGGTTCAAAGTAAAAATACATCAAACAAATTTTCTCCCCCTTTTTGTCAAAAACAATGAAATCAAAGAGGGGTAATCAAAACAATCAATAAAATTTATATGCGATATAAATTCATGAAGAGGAAGACGCTAAGTTAACTTCCCTACACATATGCATTACATGAAGAAGGGATGACAAGCCCTAACTCACATAACACATATTATGTAATGCATAAGAGGAGATGTGAAGCTCCCCCTACACACGTGTACCATATAAAGAAGAGATGTTAAGCTCCTCAATACACAATACACTCAACATGAATCTATATGTAAGAGAGATGTTAAGCTCTCCATGCATATAGGCAATACAAAAACACAAGTTCATATCAATTATTATTTTTTTTTTAAAACCAAAATCTTGATAAGCAAACATATAGTATATAATATACGTGTGTAAATCAAGCACAAAAGATCACATATATGTATGAAAAGATAATATCAATTGAAGTAGATGTATACATACATGAAAGAATAAAATATGAGTATATACAACATGAATCAAATTGATACCAATTGAAAATATCTAATGATACCAATTGAAAATTAAGCTTAAGTGTATATATCATATAATCGACCACATGAAGAATTCGAACTAGTTAAATGAAGGTGTTTAACAACTAGTACAGAATCCTTCAATCAAGGAATAAGTCAAAAGTTTTTCATGAAATATCAATGAAACACAAGGCACTAAAAAGCACTCTATCCATAAAGTCCATATCAAAAAGAAGTGAGTGTGATAGTGTTATGTGGAACATGGTATCATGAAAAATAGCAATAAAACTCAATATTCCTTAAAATTTTGAAATCATGAAATCCATCACAAATATTTTATTGAAAAATTACAAAATTTTTATTAAAAACAAAATTTATATTTTAAGATATATGTATGTTTTGACAAGACATTAAGTATACATACATATCCTTAAAACACAATTGAGTCCATATATAGATTTGCATGAAAGACAAATGACTCAAGAGGTATCCATGTATATCTTAATGTTTTGGCAAGACAAACATATACATGAAATGAAAGCACATGATCATAGCATAAATCCAAAATGGGAATACAAGTTTAAAATGTAATAATCATCAAAACTTAGGCTATACTAGCACACCTAATGGGCACAAATAAGCATTCAAATCCAATCATATATAGATTTATTTGTGATCCATAATTTGTATAAGTATAAATCCAAGTGTTGACAAATGCTAACATTTAAATTAATATTCAAATCATGAAGCATCAAATAAATTTTGAAAATACAAAAGAATTTATCCATATGATTAAAAAATAGGATCATGTGAATCAATTTGAAGAATAGATAACTAGTTTAAATGGATTTTTGACAAACTAGTTAAAGATCCTTCAAAAATACAAAGTCAAATGTTTTCCATGAATAATACTAAATACATAAAAGTTCAAGCACTCATAGTCCATAAAGCTCAAAAATTATCTTTTATCATAAAAGATGAGTGTTCAAAGGTTATGTAAATGGTATTTTCATGAAAATAGAAAGTGAAGCATGAATCTTATGAAAATCTTATTTTTCATCTTAAAACAAATCATATATTTTTCATAAAGTATTTTGTATTTAGCAATGCTTTATGAAAATAGTCATTCAAGCTCAAAAAGATCATAAAACACATTTTGTTGTACAAATGAAAAAACATGAAAAATCAATTTTTATTATTATTTATTTAAAATACTAATTTTCATGGTATATGTATGATATATCCAATTCTAACAATATGCATACATATCCCAAATATGAAAAGAGTCCAATATATATTGCATGAAGGCAAATGACTCAAGGGGTATACATGTATATTTATTAGATTTGAATTAAACACACATATACATGAAGTAAAATCAAAGATAGGCATAACAAGTATAAATGACCGAATCATCAAAACTAGCCTATACACATGCATATGGTGGATACAAATGAGCATGAAGTTCAAATATATGTGAGTCAATTGTAGTTCACTATTAATATATGTATAAATGTAAGTTTTGACACATTCTACATTTAAGCATGTAAATGCCACATGAAGCACCCAAAAAAAATATGAACATGCTATATGATACATGAAATTAAAAAGCATGTACATAAATGAAATAGGAGTTTAGAATTTGTTACCAACTTCAAAACTCCTAGCATGGTGGTTGACCCACCAAAATTCCTTGATAGCGATGCATCCAAGTGTATGTCCATCAAGTCCACATGCACTCACCATCAAGGCACCAAATCTCTCACGTTTTGAGAGATCCCTCACCTACATCAAATACACAAGGTGGGGGTTTTGGTACCCATATTTTCTTGGGTCCTATGGGGTTAGTCTTGTAAGGAACCCAAGCATTTTATTTTTATCAAAAATAAGAACATTTAACCTTTCATAACAAAATTTTCTTAGATGGCCTTTGCGGCCACAATGTGTACATGTGTACACCTTAGCATACTTATGAGTGGGAGTGTGAGCATGATGTGCATCATAAGCATGGTCATGATGATGATGTGCATGAGTATGAGGAACTTGTTTCTTTTGAAACAAGGATTCCAATCTAGTATGATTGAATGCACATGAGCTCAAATTAGAGCTCAAATTATCAATTTTATTTTTTAAATTTTTAATCTCATTTTGATCAATGTGAGCATGAGAAGCATGATGAGATATAGAATCACTTTTTTTTTTCTTTTGTGAAACAAAATCTTTTTCTTTTTCACAAATTTTTCTTTTCAAAGATTTATTTTCTTGAAAAACATCTTCCTTTTGTTTTTCCACCAAATCAATCTTATTTTTCAAAATCATATTTCCTTCACATAAAACATTCAATTTAGACATTAAGGAAATATTCTCATTTTTCAAATCTTCATTTTCTTTTTCTAAGCATGCCATTTATTTTTTTCTAGAGAATCTTATCATTAAGCATGGCATCAAAATTCTTTTTCAAAATTTTATTATCTTTTTCTAAACATGCAATGTTACTTCTAAAAGAGTCATGTTCTACATGCATGCAATCAAGTTCCTTTTTCAAATTTTTATTTTTCTTTTTAATCATGTCATATTTCTCAAGCAATAATTGGCAAAGTGTATTAAGCTCATCATATGACATATTAACCTCCTCATCCTCGGATTCGGAGTTTACCTCAAGGGGGTTATCCCCTTGGACCATATAGCATATGTTGGAGATGTCGCTTCCAACGTCCGAATCGCTCCCCGCATAGTATAGGTCCTTTTCGCCAAGGGAGGTGATGATGTTCCAAGCTATAAAAGCCGATTCAACATTAGAAACCCTAGATAAATAATCATCATTTAGGGTTGACTTAATAGCATGAAGGGCTTTTGCATTAGCCTCAATGTTCTTACCATTTAAGCAATATTCTTTATTAGTTGTGGCAAGATATACACTAAGGCAAGTCCTTTGAGGAACAAAGACATCTTAACCTTCCAAATTTGGATGTTAAGGATGTCAAAGGTGGGTGGTGACATGAAGTCCATGGTGTGTACAAAATATTGTGATTAGCCTAAAAATGAGGATCTTTAACTCTAAGTTGTTAGACCTAATATCAAGAGCACTTGGCTCTGATACCAATTGTAAGATCACCTAGAGGGGGGGGGTGAATAGGTGATGGCTAATCTAATGGTCACTTATGAACAAATAATGCGGAATTAAAACTAAGTTGACCAAATTAAACTTCTTTTAATTTAACACTTATGTATAACACAAGAGTGTTGCCGAATTCCCCTTGCGAGGCTCTGGACAAACTCCTCTAGATTCCCCTTGAATGGGTTGAGGTGCCGCGTTGGCTCTCTTGGTTGAATACAAGTGTTAGACAATCAATCCAAGCAATTATATAACAATTAAGCACAAGGGTATATCAAGCATATAAAGATAGACAATAATTGAATGCAAGATATAAAAGAGACAAAGAGAAAGAGAGAGAGCAAGAGTGAGCAATCGCAAACACAAAGGGTTTGTTTCGAGGTTCGAGCACACTTGCTCTACATCCCCGCCTTCGACACACGAAGGATTTCCACTATGCACGATCCAACCGGATCTCTCCTTGGTGCCGCAACACCTACAAGCCCTCGGACTCCCAAAGTCCCTTACACACCACAAGCCCACCGGCTCGTCGAGGCCGCACCTCAAGCTACAAGAGTTCGCACCCGAACCCTAAACAACCACGAGCACACTTGCCCGTCTCCTCAAAGTACAAGATGAAATCTTGGTGATCTAAACACTTGATCACCTACAAAAAACTCTCACTACAACACCTATAGGATGAATAGCTCAATGGATGCTCAAGTGTTTGTGTGAGAAAGCAAGGAAAGAATCTTTGGTGAAAAATCTCAAGAAATCACTTTTACACTCTCATAAAATCTTCCCTTTTGATTGGAAGTATTAGCTCACTATTTTTGTGGAGAAAAACCTCTGAAATGAATATGAGAAAACAGGCTCTAAGGTCTCCAAAAATCTTGGCTCAAAACAATGACAAAACCCCCTTTTATAGAGGCCAGAAAAATCTGACCGTTGGGCTCTGTCAGTACTGCCGGTCGACCGCCAACGGTCAAAAATCCGACCGTTGGGGCTCTGCGGTCGACCGGCCCGGTCGACCGAATCTACCCGTGAGCACCGCAGTCTCCAGCGGTCGACCGTCCCGGTCGACCGGCCACTGTGCTGCCAGACGTGCACAAGTCTGTGCACGTCGGTCGACCGCGAGATCGACCGGCCATGGAGCGGTCGACCGACTCGGTCGACCGGAAAGGCCTGTCAGCCAGTTCCAGGTCTGGCACAGTTACGAGATTTGAAAATAGGTCTTTTCACTCAATAAAAATCCCATAAATTCACAGTAAATCTAAAAAATAGTTTTAATCACAATAAAAGCTGTTTTTCTAAAAATATGTTTTTCTAAAACTTGTTTTTCCATAACTTCACAAAATACAAAAACAAGATATTTGAGTTCATTTAAAGTATAGTGTGTATGAATATGATCCACTACACAATCATAATGATATATCTATGTTTTTGTCATTAAGCATATAACTTGGTTTTGGTTAAAGATGTGTATAATAGAAATACCAAAAACCAAAGTAGATATTTTGTCACAAAGAAAAAATCTTTTTCCAAAATAAAAATCTTTTCTAAGACATAGAAATCTTTTATGAAAGCAATCCTATCAAGAGTTCTATCAAGAGTGTGTGTGTGATATAACTTGAGCAATCCACCAACTATTCTATCCTTTACATTTTATCTAAAATAAAAATACAAATCTTATACCTAGACACAAGTCTTCAACTTCTTGAAGTCTTCCCTTGAAGGCTTCTCATCTTCTTGACTTGGTCCAAGTGCAATCCACCGAGCTCATCTCTAGATGTGGTCTTGATGCATAGGTTCGTGAATCAACCGGTGCTAGCTTCAACTTGACTTTAATCCTTTGTTGAAGCTCCACACCTACTAGATCTGATAATGAATCTGTCACTAATTAAACACAAGATCATTAGTAATCATAACTTCATGAGTTGATCATCATCAAAACTAGAGTGATGGGCCTTTGGGCCAACAATCTCCCCCTTTTTGATGATGACAAAACTCATGACGTTATATATGCATGGATTAAAGTAAAGCTTCAAAGAAGCTCCCCCTTAACTCATGCATAGACATAAATAATAAGATATGGCAATGAAGCATATGACATGTATGCAAATGTAGGAGATGCAATCATATAAATCAAATCTGAAATCAAATCTTTTTCTCCTATTTGCAAATCAAAGACATATATGCATAAAACATAAATCTTACTCCCCCTTAAGCAAGGAAGACATGCATATATCACAAATACTTACAAATACTTCTCCCCTTTTTGTCAATCATCAACAAAGGGTTCAAAGTAAAAATACATCAAACAAATTTTCTCCCCCTTTTTGTCAAAAACAATGAAATCAAAGAGGGGTAATCAAAACAATCAATAAAATTTATATGCGATATAAATTCATGAAGAAGAAGACGCTAAGTTAACTTCCCTACACATATGCATTACATGAAGAAGGGATGACAAGCCCTAACTCACATAACACATATTATGTAATGCATAAGAGGAGATGTGAAGCTCCCCCTACACACGTGTACCATATAAAGAAGAGATGTTAAGCTCCTCAATACACAATACACTCAACATGAATCTATATGTAAGAGAGATGTTAAGCTCTCCTTGCATATAGGCAATACAAAACACAAGTTCATATCAATTATTATTATTTTTTTTAAAACCAAAATCTTGATAAGCAAACATATAGTATATAATATACGTGGTAAATCAAGCATAAAAGATCACATATATGTATGAAAAGATAATATCAATTGAAGTAGATGTATACATACATGAAAGAACAAAATATGAGTATATACAACATGAATCAAATTGATACCAATTGAAATATCTAATGATACCAATTGAAATTAAGCTTAAGTGTATATATCATATAATCGACCACTGAAGAATTCGAACTAGTTAAATGAAGGTGTTTAACAACTAGTGCGGAATCCTTCAATCAAGGAATAAGTCAAAAGTTTTTCATGAAATATCAATGAAACATAAGGCACTAAAAAGCACTCTATCCATAAAGTCCATATCAAAAAGAAGTGAGTGTGATAGTATTATGTGGAACATGGTATCATGAAAAATAGCAATAAAACTCAATATTCCTTAAAATTTTGAAATCATGAAATCCATCACAAATATTTTATTGAAAAATTACAAAATTTTTATTAAAAACAAAAATTTATATTTCAAGATATATGTATGTTTTGACAAGACATTAAGTATACATACATATCCTTAAAACACAATTGAGTCCATATATAGATTTGCATGAAAGGCAAATGACTCAAGAGGTATCCATGTATATCTTAATGTTTTGGCAAGACAACATATACATGAAATGAAAGCACATGATCATAGCATAAATCCAAAATGGAATACAAGTTTAAAATGTAATAATCATCAAAACTTAGGCTATACTAGCACACCTAATGGGCACAAATAAGCATTCAAATCCAATCATATATAGATTTATTTGTGATCCATAATGTGTATAAGTATAAATCCAAGTGTTGACAAATGCTAACATTTAAACTAATATTCAAATCATGAAGCATCAAATAAATTTTAAAAATACAAAAGAATTTATCCATATGATTAAAAATAGGATCATGTGAATCAATTTGAAGAATAGATAACTAGTTTAAATGGATTTTTGACAAACTAGTTAAAGATCCTTCAAAAATACAAAGTCAAATGTTTTCCATAAATAATACTAAATACATAAAAGTTCAAGCACTCATAGTCCATAAAGCTCAAAAATTATCTTTTATCATAAAAGATGAGTGTTCAAAGTTATGTAAATGGTATTTTCATGAAAATAGAAAGTGAAGCATGAATCTTATGAAAATCTTATTTTTCATCTTAAAACAAATCAATATTTTTCATAAAGTATTTTGTATTTAGCAATGCTTTATGAAAATAGTCATTCAAGCTCAAAAGATCATAAATCACATTTTGTTGTACAAATGAAAAACATGAAAAATCATTTTTATTATTATTATTTAAAATACTAATTTTCATGGTATATGTATGATATATCCAATTCTAACAATATGCATACATATCCCAAATATGAAAAGAGTCCAATATATATTGCATGAAGGCAAATGACTCAAGGGGTATACATGTATATTTATTAGATTTGAATTAAAACACATATACATGAAGTAAAATCAAAGATAGGCATAACAAGTATAAATGACCGAATCATCAAAACTAGCCTATACACATGCATATAGTGGATACAAATGAGCATGAAGTTCAAATATATGTGAATCAATTGTAGTTCACTATTCATATATGTATAAATGTAAGTTTTGACACATTCTACATTTAAGCATGTAAATGCCACATGAAGCACCCAAAAAAAATATGAACATGCTATATGATACATGAAATTAAAAAGCATGTACATAAATGAAATAGGAGTTTAGAATTTGTTACCAACTTCAAAGCTCCTAGCATGGTGGTTGACCCACCAAAATTCCTTGATAGCGATGCACCAAGTGTATGTCCATCAAGTCCACATGCACTCACCATCAAGGCACCCAAATCTCTCACGTTTTGAGAGATCCCTCACCTACATCAAATACACAAGGTGGGGGTTTGGTACCCATATTTTCTTGGGTCCTATGGGGTTAGTCTTGTAAGGAACCAAAGCATTTTTATTTTTATAAAAAATAAGAACATTTAACCTTTCATAACAAAATTTTCTTAGATGGCCTTTGCGGCCACAATGTGTACATGTGTACACCTTAGCATACTTATGAGTGGGAGTGTGAGCATGATGTGCATCATAAGCATGGTCATGATGATGATGTGCATGAGTATGAGGAACTTGTTTCTTTTGAAACAAGGATTCCAATCTAGTATGATTGAATGCACATGAGCTCAAATTAGAGCTCAAATTATCAATTTTATTTTCAAATTTTTAATCTCATTTTGATCAATGTGAGCATGAGAAGCATGATGAGATATAGAATCTCTTTTCTTTTTCTTTTGTGAAACAAAATCTTTTTCTTTTTCACAAATTTTTCTTTTCAAAGATTATTTTCTTGAAAAACATCTTCCTTTTGTTTTTCCACAAAAATCATCTTATTTTTCAAAATCATATTTCCTTCACATAAAACATTCAATTTAGACATTAAGGAAATATTCTCATTTTTTCAAATCTTCATTTTCTTTTTCTAAGCATGCCATTTTATTTTCTAGAGAATCTTTATCATTAAGCATGGCATCAAAATTCTTTTTCAAAATTTTATTATCTTTTTCTAAACATGCAATGTTACTTCTAAAAGAGTCATGTTCTACATGCATGCAATCAAGTTCCTTTTTCAAATTTTTATTTTTCTTTTTAATCATGTCATATTTCTCAAGCAATAATTGGCAAAGTGTATTAAGCTCATCATATGACATATTAACATCCTCATCGGATTCGGAGTTTACCTCAAGGGGGTTATCCCCTTGGACCATATAGCATACGTTGGAGATGTTGCTTCCAACGTCCGAATCGCTCCCCGCATAGTATAGGTCCTTTTCGCCAAGGGAGGTGATGATGTTCCAAGCTACAAAAGCCGATTCAATATTAGAAACCCTAGATAAATAATCATCATTTAGGGTTGACTTAATAGCATGAAGGGCTTTTGCATTAGCCTCAATGTTCTTACCATTTAAGCAATATTCTTTATTAGTTGTGGCAAGATATACACTAAGGCCAAGTCCTTTGAGGAACAAAGACATCTTAACCTTCCAAATTTGGATGTTAAGGATGTCAAAGGTGGGTGGTGACATGAAGTCCATGGTGTGTACAAAATATTGTGATTAGCCTAAAAATGAGGATCTTTAACTCTAAGTTGTTAGACCTAATATCAAGAGCACTTGGCTCTGATACCAATTGTAAGATCACCTAGAGGGAGGGGTGAATAGGTGATGGCTAATCTAATGGTCACTTATGAACAAATAATGCGGAATTAAAACTAAGTTGACCAAATTAAACTTTTTTTAATTTAACACTTATGTATAACACAAGAGTGTTGCCGAATTCCCCTTGCGAGGCTCTGGACAAACTCCTCTAGATTCCCCTTGAATGGGTTGAGGTGCCGCATTGGCTCTCTTGGTTGAATACAAGTGTTAGACAATCAATCCCAAGCAATTATATAACAATTAAGCACAAGGGTATATCAAGCATATAAAGATAGACAATAATTGAATGCAAGATATAAAAGAGACAAAGAGAAAGAGAGAGAGCAAGAGTGAGCAATCGCAAACACAAAGGGTTTGTTTCGAGGTTCGAGCACACTTGCTCTACATCCCCGCCTTCGACACACGAAGGATTTCCACTATGCACGATCAAACCGGATCTCTCCTTGGTGCGCAAACCTACAAGCCCTCGGACTCCCAAAGTCCCTTACACACCACAAGCCCACCGGCTCGTCGAGGCCGCACCTCAAGCTACAAGAGTTCGCACCCGAACCCTAAACAACCACGAGCACACTTGCCCGTCTCCTCAAAGTACAAGATGAAATCTTGGTGATCTAAACACTTGATCACCTACAAAAAAACTCTCACTACAACACCTATAGGATGAATAGCTCAATGGATGCTCAAGTGTTTGTGTGAGAAAGCAAGGAAAGAATCTTTGGTGAAAAATCTCAAGAAATCACTTTTACACTCTCATAAAATCTTCCCTTTTGATTGGAAGTATTAGCTCACTATTTTTGTGGAGAAAAACCTCTGAAATGAATATGAGAAAACAGGCTCTAAGGTCTCCAAAAATCTTGGCTCAAAACAATGACAAAACCCCCTTTTATAGAGGCCAGAAAAATCTGACCGTTGGGCTCTGTCAGTACTGCGGTCGACCGGTCCGGTCGACCGCCAACGGTCAAAAATCCGACCGTTGGGCTCTGCGGTCGACCGGCCCGGTCGACCGAAATCTACCTGTGAGCACCGCAGTCTCCAGCGGTCGACCGTCCCGGTCGACCGTCCCGGTCGACGGCCACTGTGCTGCCAGACGTGCACAAGTCTGTGCACGTCGGTTGACCGCGAGATCGACGGCCATGGAGCGGTCGACCGACTCGGTCGACCGGAAAGGCCTGTCAGCCAGTTCCAGGTCTGCACAGTTACGGGATTTGAAAATAGGTCTTTTCACTCAATAAAAATCCCATAAATTCACAGTAAATAAAAAAATAGTTTTAATCACAATAAAAGCTGTTTTCTAAAAATATGTTTTTCTAAAACTTGTTTTTCCATAACTTCACAAAATACAAAAACAAGATATTTGAGTTCATTTAAAGTATAGTGTGTATGGATATGATCCACTACACAATCATAATGATATATCTATGTTTTTGTCATTAAGCATATAACTTGGTTTTGGTTAAAGATGTGTATAATAGAAATACCAAAAACCAAAGTAGATATTTTGTCACAAAGAAAAAATCTTTTTCCAAAATAAAAATTCTTTTCTAAGACATAGAAATCTTTTATGAAAGCAATCCTATCAAGAGTTCTATCAAGAGTGTGTGTGTGATATAACTTGAGCAAATCCACCAACTATTCTATCATTTACATTTTATCTAAAATAAAAATACAAATCTTATACCTAGACACAAGTCTTCAACTTCTTGAAGTCTTCCCTTGAAGGCTTCTCATCTTCTTGACTTGGTCCAAGTGCAATCCACCGAGCTCATCTCTAGATGTGGTCTTGATGCATAGGCTCGTGAATCAACCGGTGCTAGCTTCCAACTTGACTTTAAATCCTTTGTTGAAGCTCCACACCTACTAAGATCTTGATAATGAATCTGTCACTAATTAAACACAAGATCATTAGTAATCATAACTTCATGAGTTGATCATCATCAAAACTAGAGTGATGGGCCTTTGGGCCAACAAGGCTCTCTTTGTGTGTACTTTGAACACGAAGATCTTGATCAGAGGTGTAGTGTTAACTTGATCATGAGAAGGATCTTTGATTAAGGATAATACTTCTTTAAGAACTTGCCATTGATCGGCATCATGAGTAGGTCACCATCTGAAGTCATAAGGCGGTATGCTCCGTTTGAATAGACTGTTTCTATTACAAACGGTCCTTCCCATTTAGGCTGAAATTTGCCTTTGGTCTTGTGCGTCATAATCATCGGTCGTCTGACGGCTAGAACCAAGTCTCCTTTCTGAGACTCTTTGTTTGACCTTCTTATTGAAGGCTTTGAAATTCGAGCTTGATACAGCTCAATATGTGCTGAGTTTGAAGTCGCTTCTCATCTAGGGCTTCGAGCTCTTGAAGACGCAGGCGATCATTGTCTTCTGATGTGATCTTAGTCATTAGAGCCACTCGCAATGACGGCGTCTGGATTTCCAGTGGGATGACTGCTTCGCACCCATATACCAGGGAAAAGGCGTATTGCCTGTCAGTGTTCGAAACCGTGGTCCGGTAGGCCCAGAGACATTCACCAAGCTTTTCGTCCCAATCTCGCTTGTTCGAGGAGACAAACTTCTTGAGTAGTTTGATGACCGTTTTGTTGAATGCTTCCGCCAAGCCGTTGGCGGCAGGATTATAGGCGGTTGAAGCCACATTCTAAATTCGGTATTTATCGCAGAACCGATAGAATACTTGGCTTATGAATTGGGGACCGTTGTCGTGGATGATCCGCCTAGGGACACTGATTGAGATTTTGATAATTGAAATAGAGTTCAGAATTCTTAGTCTCAATGCGAATCCGCTGTAGCAAGGGCTCAAGCGGGTCGTGATCCTCAGGGAAGGATGCGATGAAAGCTTTTCGACTCGATTCCTCTGTATGCTTCAAGTAAGAAAAGAGAGATTAGATTGGTGATGAAAATATGAGATTAAAGACGTGGTTTTGCTGATCTTCTACCACAACCCTATTGCAAGTTAAGGAGCTGATCTTCATCTTAAGATTGATATGATTCACCCTAGGTCATTACAAATAATTCAAGCAAGAAAAATCAATGCTAGATTCTTGCTAAGTTACATTATCTAAAAACTAACTATGGTTCATCCTAACATCTAGGTGCAGCCTAATAAAAGACGAATCTCAAACTTATGCTGTCCTAGTTCTTAAGTTGAAGTCATGAAAAGTCTTTTTAATATGCAACCTAGATTAGGATTTCTAGGTATTTGTTTAATCTTCTAGAAAAATTATTTTTAATACCTAGGGTCTTCGATAGATGTTCCTTAATCAGATCTAGGCTTATCTGCTCTAGGGTTGCTTCAAGAGTCTCAGCAAACCACTAGAGAGATTTAGTTCTTCATTATTTTTTTTCTTTTCAAATATTTTTTTTTTTTATTAGCAAATTTTGTTAGTGTCTACTTATGTTAGTATATTAGTAAAGCCCACCCCCACACTTATCTCATGCATTGTCCTCAATGTATGAAT
This sequence comes from Agave tequilana, assembly GCA_038442645.1. NCBI lineage: Eukaryota > Viridiplantae > Streptophyta > Magnoliopsida > Asparagales > Asparagaceae > Agave > Agave tequilana. The sequence continues at coordinate 68,486 of JAVJIF010005573.1, forward strand.
GAATGCATATATGCATGAAACAGAACAAGGGAAGGCGGAAGTTACCTTAGGGTGGTGGTTCCGGAGGTGGTCTAATTGGTCCACGAAATGTGCACACAAAATATAATATTTTAGTTTTAAGAATATGATGTGCAAGTCTCAATTCTAATCCGCGGTAGCAGGGCTATGCGGGTCGTGATCCTCAGGGAGGGACTGCGATGGAAGCGTTAAGCAAGTTTCTCTAAAGTTTTATTTTTATTAGTTAAGTTAGAAAGGAAGTGGTATTTACAATGAATCGGAAAAAGAAAGAATTTGGAGATAGTGATTTAATCTACAAAAATAAAAAAAGAAAAGAAAAGAAAACTAACCTTGGTTGGAGAAAATATGTGAAAACCTAACACTTTCTACCTTATTTCGGAGGCGTTGAACGCATAAATCATGGGATCGATCTCAGTCCGCTGTTCGCATTAGATCATCAAGCCTTGGGAAAGTATGAATTGATACGCCTCGAGGAGGAGAACATCTCCATGGAATATCGTTGGCACTACCAAAATTCGTTATACTTGTGGTTCGGTAATCGCTTGCATGCTCATCAAAGATCAACAGAAATAAAGTAGAAAAGAAAAAGAGAACAAAAAGAAAAGTAAAGCAATGACATAAATAAAAATAAAAATTACCTTCATTACTTGAAACAATGGAGAAGAGAAGCATACATCAGTGTCACCCTCAACATAGCCATCTCCTCTCTTGAAAATAAAAAGAAACCCTAATTACAAACTAGAAGAAAGAACGAAACTAAACCCTAGCTTTTGGCCCTTTGCTGGACGCTGGACGCTCTGTACGTTGCACTGCAGGGGGTATTTATAGGTGCAGAAGGAGTTAGAGTCCAGTTACAACTCTCCCACGAAAGCTGATCCCCAGACTCGTCAGAAATGCCGCGGAATGGGAAAATTTGCCGCGGAAACGCGGCACTTTTGTAGCCAAATGCCACGCGCTTTGGCGCGTGGCCTTCCTGGTCCGTCCATCTGGGCGTTTCCTTCTAGAAATTGCATCCTGGCTCTTAATCTTTGGATTTGGATATAACTTGGGAATCAAGTTACCTAGATCCCAAATCTTTTCCACGAATTTTCCTTCTCTTCTTTTAGCTTTTATTCTCATCCTGCAAGTGTTAGGGTTGAATAGAAGTCTATCCTTCCCTCTTCTTAGTATTTGCAACTTTGGCCCTTGTATTTGCATTTTGACAATTGATATTTGCACTTTTACACCAGGGCTTCAAACATGGGCTTGGATCTGGGCTTTTGGGCTCTTTAAGCTTTATTTATTGTTAAAATAATAATTCGAGGCCTGCACAAAATAAATTACAAATTATTAATAAATGTGCAGAATTAAATGAATAAATATGAAAATGTGATGGTAAATATGATGATAAAAATGCACTTTTCACTACCAATCACACCCCCACACTTATCTTTTTGCTCGTCCTTGAGTAAAAATAAAGAAAAAGAAAAAGAAATGAAAAATTAATCTAACCTAACTCACTTTCGTAGGAATCACGATTGCACTTAGCACGTGCAACAAGCCGTTAAACCTCTAGGTTACCCTAGAGGACGAGTGTTGTCTCGTGAGGGTTTTCAGCGGATTACACCCACAAAATCCATAAAAAAGAAAATATTTGAATTATTATTTGAAGAGACTAAGTAGTCTATAAGTTTTAGGATCCTCATTTTTATTCATTCTTTAAACTTAGTCTTAATAAAGTTAATTGTTTTCCATTTTAGGTAAGAATTAAAATTGAATTTCTAATATAGTCTTTTCGTTACCAAAAATCATATGCATCCTTATGTTTACTAGGAATTCCTTAACTTGGACTCTCATGCCTCTTTATATATATATATATATATATATATATTATATATATAATATATATATATATATTTTATTTTTTTTAATATGTATAACGCATCTAATTTTCTTTCGTGTAAGCATCAAGGCTTCTTGAGGCTCTCATACCTAACTAATTGATTATTAGATGTGTTAATACATATATTATATTCTTAGTCTTCTTAGGCTTTCTAATCCACCCATGTAACGAACTTAAAGTCGATGACTCCCAAAACGGTTGGCTTTAGGGCACCAGGTGAGAAAACACCCCGCGGACTCAAATTCGAGTGAACTAGGCCCCAAAACTAAGGACTTTATTTTATTTACTCACCTTTAGGCATGAATACTTATGCTTCTTGAGGCACATGTATCAGCTTAATTGGTGATTTTTTTTTCTTTTTTTTTATGAGGCACAAGGTCTTTGTCTTAGAATCCTAGATATGTACTAGGAATGCACATTTCATTAAGGTAAAAATTAAGACTAACTAATTATTCAATTTCTCTTCCTATACCTAAAATTTAAACAATTTATTTATTTTGACCAAGTTTTAGAAATCCTAATCATGATTTTCCTAATCCTTAAACTAACTTAGATTTCTTTCAAAAAAAATAAGTCAAAAATTTCCTTTTATAACATTTTTTTAATTTTTTTTCTTTTTTTTTTATTAGCAAATTTTGTTAGTGTCTACTTTTAAGTTAGTATATTAGTAAAGCCCACCCCCACACTTATCTATGCATTGTCCTCAATGTATGAAATGAAGCATATATGCCATGAAACAGAACAAGGGAAGGCGGAAGTTACCTTAGGGTGGTGGTTCCGGAGGTGGTCTAATTGGTCCACGAAATGCGGCAAACAAGATAATGTGGTAGTTCACGGGACTACCTTTATTGACCTCTTTTTTATTTACATATTTACAGTCCCCAGAATGAATAGGATCATGGAAGATTCTCTCGTGAAACTTACTCCCTTTACATGACCAGTCCTGAAAAATCATCACAGAGTCATGGTCTATACCTATGTCCACAAAAGAATGTGACTTGGTAAAATGGTTGACTTGGACTCAAGAAATGATAGGTTCAGGATCTAATACCGACTCAGGAAAAAACTCAAATCAAGTAAAGGTTCAGGAGTCGGGCTAGGATCAAGAGGTGGTCCAAGTCAAGAAATTGAAACTCAAGTCTACAATCATTTTCCCACAATGGAATGTGACTCAATGTTGGTGATTCAAGTTCAGAGAATGATAGGTGTGGGAATCAAAACTGACTTTAAAATATTACCTAAGTCGGGTAACAAAACAGGAGTCAATAATGATTCGGGAATTTGAACTTGATCATAGATTTGGAATCTAGGTCACATATCTCATTAGTTTCAATCTCATAAAAATGGGAACTTGCCAATTTTTCCATGGACTTTCAAAATTGCACAATTGGTCAAGTTCAATATGATCATCAAAAATGGGTGATTCAATTTCATGATCTAGGGTATGGAATAAATGTGGCTCAGAAAATTGGTCCAAATTGGGTAAGGATACTGGAGTCAACATAGATTCGAAGATGGAAACTGAATCGCAAAGTTGGGGATCGGGTTCACATTCATAATCTAATTCAATCTTATTGAATTAAGACTAGCCAATTTGTCCAAGGATTGGGATTGAGCAAGTTCATATTGATGTGATGAAATTGAATTTTGATCAAGGTCTTCTAAACAGAATGATCTTGGTTCCTATCAAGATGCTCAAGAATGTTTGAAAGTCTAGAAATTTGATCATTCATTGTATCTTGCAACCGATTCACTTTTTTCTTCTAACCATCAAATAGATCAATGGAGGACTGAAACCTTGGTGATGTGGGAAAAGACGTATATGAGATAATGGTTGAACAGGTGGTTGACCATATGGCTCAGGGGTGTGGAATCCCCATTGACTCTGTGAAGAGTAGTGATGATTATTCCAATCTTGTTCATAGTATTGGGACTGGGGCATGTAATGATTCGGATAAGACCAATTCTGGCACACTAGGTTGGTTAGAGTTATGATATGCCGGGTTGGTAATATCTGAAAAAGAGGTTGGTGTATAATATGGATCCTCATTAAAATTGAAAAAATTATTGTTATAGGCCATATCACACAAAGCAAACAAAAGAAAAAAAAACAAACAAAAAAGAAAAATTTCTAAGCTAAGTTAGGGTAGACCTAGACCTAGACGACTCCTAACTGGTTAGACTGTCCACGGGGGTAGGGTGTAGACTTTGACCACAAGTTAATCAGCCAGGTCGGGGCAAGAGTGGTGGGAGGTTTCCGTCAAGACGTTCCTTAATTAAATAACCACCACACTTCGGGCTTTCGGCCCTCAATCCCCTTCCTAGACACTGATTTGGCAGGAGTCAACTTCCAACACCGTTCCCCCTTAGGATAATCTCCTAATTGAGTCCGAGTGTCCCTAGGGCCAACGTCTACTAATTTTAAGTTAGGCTTGGGTTAGTGAGTGCTTGGGATATGATTTTTGGGCTAAGGAAGGGTGATGAAATCCCCACCTTATCTTGTTAATGGGTTATGCCCTTAGATGAATTAGTGCAAATGTACAAGATAAATAGATAAGAATCACTCAAAGTAGAAAATCAACCAAGAGATGAGTCCTATTCTACATGCAATGCGTACGTACCTTGTCCAGCACTCTTCAACAGTAAAATAAAGTAATTGAAAAGACACGTGCCTAATATGCAAACGTCTAATCAATTTTTATTTTTAACAACAAATAATTTACTGTTGAATTAATTAGCAGTATACAGGTATATCACAGAACAAATCAGAACAGAGCAGAAAGCAGTATTTTTAATTTGAAGCACCCTGCAAAAAACTGCAGTTAGTAATTCACTACTGTAGCCGCGTTTCCGCGGCTATGGCCGCGGATCTGCGGCAATACAGTAGACTCTGGTGCTCTGCCTTCGAGGGCAGAGGCACAGAGGAGCTATATGTCCACTGCTGCTGCTGTATTTCTGTTTCCTGTTCTCCAAACCTGCAAACAAAAGAATAAAGAATTAGTTAAAAATTAAATTTTTGTTTAGAGATAAACTTACCGTCCCTCCCCGGCAACGGCGCCAATTGGTTGACTGAGATTTCCTGCAAACAAAATATAAATTTTAGTTTTAAGAATATGATGTGCAAGTCTCAATTCTAATCCGCGGTAGCAGGGCTATGCGGGTCGTGATCCTCAGGGAGGGGACTGCGATGGAAGCGTTAAGCAAGTTCTCTAAAGTTTTTATTTTATTAGTAAGTTAGAAAGGAAGTGGTATTTACAATGAATCGGAAAAGAAAGAATTGGGAGATAGTGATTTAATCTACAAAAAAATAAATAAAGAAAAGAAAAGAAAACTAACCTTGGTTGGAGAAAATATGTGAAAACCTAACACTTTCTACCTTATTTCGGAGGCGTTGAACGCATAAATCATGGGACGATCTCAGTCGCTGTCGCATTAGATCATCAAGCCTTGGGAAAGTATGAATTGATACGCCTCGAGGAGGAGAACATCTCCATGGAATATCGTTGGCACCACCACAATTCGTTATACTTGTGGTTCGGTAATCGCTTGCATGCTCATCAAAGATCAACAGAAATAAAGTAGAAAAGAAAAAGAGAACAAAAAGAAAAGTAAAGCAATGACATAAATAAAAATAAAAATACCTTCATTACTTGAAACACTGGAGAAGAGAAGCATACATCAGTGTCACCCCTCAACATAGCCATCTCCCTCTCTTGAAAATAAAAAGAAACCCTAATTACAAACTAGAAGAAAGAACGAAACTAAACCCTAGCTTTGGCCCTTTGCTGGACGCTGGACGCTCTGTACGTTGCACTGCAGGGGTATTTATAGGTGCAGAAGGAGTTAGAGTCCCAGTTACAACTCTCCCACGAAAGATGATCCCCAGACTCGTCAGAAATGCCGCGGAAATGGAAATTTGCCGCGGAAACGCGGCACTTTTGTAGCAAATGCCACGCGCTTTGGCGCGTGGCCTCTCCTGGTCCGTCCATCTGGGCGTTTCCTTCTAGAAATTGCATCCTGGCTCTTAATCTTTGGATTTGGATATAAACTGGGAATCAAGTTACCTAGATCCCAAATCTTTTCACGAATTTTCCTTCTCTTCTTTTAGCTTTTATCCTCATCCTGCAAGTGTTTAGGGTTGAATAGAAGTCTATCCTTCCCTCTTCTTGTATTTGCAACTTTGGCCCTTTGTATTTGCATTTTGACAATTGATATTTGCACTTTTACACCTGGGCTTCAAACATGGGCTTGGATCTGGGCTTTTGGGCTCTTTAAGCTTATTTATTGTTAAAATAAAATTCGAGGCCTGCACACAATAAATTACAAATTATTAATAAATGTGCAGAATTAAATGAATAATATGAAAATGTGATGGTAAATATGATGATAAAAATGCACTTTTCACTACCAATCAGACACCAAATCGATAGTAACATGGTGTTTGATGAAGTTAACCACATTAGAGGTTTTGACTTCAGTTAATGGTATAGCTTCCGCCCATTTTGAAAAGTAGTCGGTTATTGCCAGGAGAAACCGGTGACCTTTCGTCGAAGAGGGACTAATTGGCCCTACGACATCTATTCCCCATGCTTCAAATGGCCATGACAGCAACAGTCGGGTGGAGCAGCTCCGAAGGCTGTGTATGAAGTCTGCATGAATCTGACACGCTTATACCTTCGCGCATATTGGACGGCATCGGCTATCATGGTTGGCCAATATATCCAAGCCTATGCAACCTGTCTTTAAGTTTTGGACCTGGTTGATGAGCTCTGCAAGTGCCATCGTGCGCTTCTTGGAGCGCTTCCTGTGCCTCTGAATTCGAAAGGCAACGGAGGAGAACACCGTCATATGAACGATGGTAAAGGGTCTTCAGAGTCGGATCGTAGTAGAAACGGAGAGACCTTCGCCTGATAGATGCTGCCTCTTTAGGATCGTCTGGAAGCAGATCGTGCAGAGCATAATCGATGAGAGGGAAGCGCCAATCTCGGGCTCGAGATCGTGGAGACATGATAGACTTCTTGGGTTCTTAGCATGTGCTTGGAGCATACAAGATGCGAGTTGCGACTGTGAGGAGATACTCGGTGTCGGCTGGCAAGGCTAATGTCGTTGCTAATGCAGCAAAGAGCGTCTGCTTGGGTATTCTGAGATCGAGACACATCCCGATGTAGAAACCTTCAAATAGGTTAGCCAGTTCGATGGCCGTGTGGTAATAAGGCACCAAGTCCTCATGGGGACTTCGTATTCGCCTTTAACCTGATTGATGATCAGCTTTGAATCGCCGTAAGCTTCGAGGTAGCGTACCTCCATTCCATGGGACTAGTTGAAGACCGATGAGCAGAGCATTATATTCTGCTACATTGTTGGAGCATGATTCTGTCAAGGAAAAATGCTCTGGGAAGAACATGGTTCTGTAGGGAGATAAACACAACCCCCACTCCGGCAATAATCTTGCCTTTAGGGCCCATTCGCGAGGCCTCCATCAAAGAACATCTGCCACACTCCTCTTCTGAGGTTGCATAAGACTCGAAGACTTCATCAGGGATATCTTCGTGAAGTTTTGAATGTTCGGAACTGGAATGAGCAGCCAAGAACTCTGCAAGGGCCTGACCTTTAACGTCCTTCTGAAGGGGAAGATCATGTCGTATTGAGACAATAAAAGTGCCCATTTAGCCAATCTTGAATTTAGTGATCCTGGCTTCGTCATAAGAAGACGCAATGGGTTTACTCTGGAGATGACATGTATGGTCTGGCCGACCAAATAATGTCGTGTCTTCTGAACAGCGAAGACGAGAGCTAAAACACTCTTTCTCAATAGGATTGTAGCGAGATTCCGCTCCTATGAGAGTTCTGCTCAGATAATAATGGCCTGCTCGTGACCATTGTGTCCTTTTGAGCGAGGAGGGCACGAGGAGTAGTCCAGAGCTTTGTACATAAAGCAAGAATGGTTTCCCTGATGTAGGGGCCACTAAGATTGGAGGCTTTGTGAGATACCTCTTGATGTCTTCATAGCTTCCTGACAAGCTTGATCCCATACGAAGGAAGTACCCTTTTCATGAGTCGGCGGTGAACGGTTGACAGCGGCCTGAGAGATTTGCAATGAAATCTTCGATAATAAGCCAGCCTGCCTTGCAAGCCTCTAAGCTCTTTGAGGTTCCTTGGTGGATGCATGCTCTGAATGGCTTTGACTTTGTCTGGGTCAAGATGAATCCCTTTGATGTGACAAATAACCCAAGGAAACTTGGCACTTGACACTCCTAAGAAGGATTTTGTCGGGTTCACTTTCAGTTGATGAGCCTGCTTATGTCGAACATCGTTCTCAGGTCGCGAAGATGTTCATTCTGTTGCGGCTTTTTGACGGCCAATGTCGTCGACATAGCACTCCACCGTTTTTCGGAAGATGATCGCGAAAGATCGTTCATTGCCCGCTGGTAGGTTGCTCGGCGTTCTTCAGTCCGAAGCATGGCATTACAGTGTAGCAGTAAACCCAATGGTGTCGGATTGGAACGAAGTATGCTTCTCGTCATCGGGATACATCTTGATCTGGTTGTATCCTGAAAAAGCCGTCCATAAAAGACATCCTTTCAAACCCACATTGTGTTGTGATCATGACATCGGTGATGGGCAGTGGGAATTCGTTTTAGGACAGGCCGTATTGAGATCACGGTAGTCGATGCAATCCGTATTTTCCCATTCTTTTTGAGGACGGGGACGATGTTGGCTACCCAATCTGGATGTGTTCTCCCGGATGAAGCCACATGCAATGAGCTTGTGCACTTCGGCTTCAATAGCTTCCATAATGTTTGGGCGGAAACCGACGTTGTTGCTGCTTGACGGCTTGACGTCGGGCTTGATGTTTAGACGGTGCATAGCGACCTGTGGATCAAGTCCGGGCATGTCTTCGTAGCTCCATGCGAAGACATCATATACTCTTATGAGCATTATCAACTCTTCTTTTCTATAAGTGATAGGCTCTCACTTATAAAGATGGGTTTGGGATGATCTTGACTTCCCAGGTTGACCTGCATCACCTTGTTCTTCAGTAGGTGGTTCGCGCAGTTCGAATCGCTTTTCCCACTGGAGGTTTAATTGCTGGACCCATGGCTCCTCATCAGTATCTTCTGTAGGCTCCAATTGATGATTGAAGTCATATTGACAGTGAGGTCTTTGAACATTCCTCCTACAATGAGAATCCGAGTCCACTCGGAGGATGAGGCCGAATGTGATGGAATTGATCCATCGTCTTTGACTTGAACCGTTGCTGAAGATG